>BPTQ01000005.1:91760334-91784354 GCA_019973895.1 Chrysanthemum seticuspe | reverse complement strand
CCTCTCTACAATTCGAAGAAGGTATCAATACCTCCTTCCGAGCCATAGGACTAGAATGTCTTCTTGAAATTAACGAGAAGATATGTCCAAGGTTCATAATGGAATTCTTTCGTCAAGTGGAACTCGTTCGTAACGAGGATCGCTCTTTATCTCTTTGGTTTTATATCAAAAACCAAAAATTCACTTTAAGCCTTGGGCATTTTGCTCACATCCTCCGAATTCCAAACCATGGACAATGTGCCTTCACCGAAGATTGGTCTCTTGATTCTCTCTTCAATTTTCGTGAAGAAAATAGCCCATATTGTTCACACATACCCTCTCCGGAAGAATTAACACGCATGATATGCAAACCTCGACCATATTACTCCAATCCAAACATTATCCATACACGGGATATCCGAGAAGAGTATAAGCCTGCTGCTCTTATTCTACGTGAAAATGTTTGGAGTCTTAGGGGAAATCGAGATATTCTTCCTGCTTGTTGTGCTCACATGTTGTACTGTTTGCTAACACAACAACCATACAATCTCGCCTACTTCTTCGCAAGGCGAATTGCAAATCTTCAAGGCTCCAAGAATAAACTCATCCCTTATGGAATGTTCTTGACACGCCTCTATCACAATGTTATGCACTTCCATCCTCAATTTCAAAGTCCGTTGTACGTACTTGTGAACAAGATGATGGAACCGCTAAACATATCTCTCATGAAGACGTTCTTCATTCATGATTCCACCAATACCCATCAATCACATAATGATCCTCCTAGTGAAGACACTCAAGGAACCTAGAATAGTCAAATAGGATCAATTCTACTCTACTCATTAGTTATCAATGTAATCCTATCTCTTTCATGAAATAACACATCTTACATTTTGATATCCTAGTTTTAGAACTCCTTTAAACAAATCTTGGAATATAATGCACTGTCATGATCATTGCATACCTTTAGTAAAGGTTCTGTCTAGCAGATAGACGGATCCCAAATGTTGTACTAAACGGATCCCTACATCTAGGGAACCGTGGGATCCGGCAAAACAGAAAATGCAATTGCAAGAATTATATGTCAAACACATCCCTTAGAACACCTCACACTAAGCTAAACATAGTGTCTTAAGATTGATCAAGACTTTATCAAGATAGGTTGACCTTTCCTATTCTTTCCAACTCACATAGATCACATTCTAAGGCTTTGTTAGATCTACCATTTCAAATCCATCACTCTTCCGCTCCCAAAACTCACACTTTATTCTTCTTATATGATCTCTCACAACTAGGTTAGAAATCCTTCGATTATGACAATATTGATCATTAATCAACCTCACCTCAAAATTGATCAAAGTTGATCAAATCCTAGTTTTTCCCATCTCAAAGCCATTAGGATATTTTCCAAAACACAATCCTAAGACACAACCTGATCTCTAGGATCATTTAGTTTCATTTAACTTCAATTGACATCTTCAATGTCATCCTTGCTCATCCATTGGTATTTTTTTGAAAGTTCCAAATCCTTCCATAAATAACAATCATTAGCTACACCACTCATTGCCTTCAAACACTTAAGCACCCCTTCATTTAAAACACTTGGGAGAACTGAAACACTCAAGGTGATGTAGGTCTAGGATCTTAGAAACATCATTTCCACTCTTTCATAAACTGCTGAACGCCGGATCCCTAGAACTAGCCTAGACGGATCCCTCTGAGAAGGGAACCGTGGGATCCGGATGACAGTCTATGACAAATCTTGGTAAAACAATCATTTCAACTCATCTTCCTAACTCAAACACTCCATCTCGTCTTATATGAGTTCCTAGAACAGCACAACCTCTGTAGTTGACTCTTAATCATCACATTCCAATGAATCTTAGTGGCTTAAGGCTTAAATGCACTTTCCAAATCTCTTGGTTTATAAACCACCTTGTTAGGATCTCTATAGTCATCACTCTCATCCTAACTTTCAGCTTTTGCAATCCCTTCAAATCATCTCATCATGAGAAAAACCCCAAGCAACAACCTATCCACCAAAGAACCACCCATCAAAAGGGCTCGTGTTGTACACGAAATCTCTTCAACCGAATCATCTCCGGTCAAACCAACAAACCTTCATCATCCAATCAAACCAATTCCTATAAGGTTAGTACCCACAAAATTACCTATACCAAACACAACAATACCTCCTAGGCCAAACAATATCATTTCCACTAAACCATCACCTTTGATTCCTAGAGCTATCTCTTTTACATCCCCACAATCATCACCTCACCTCTACAATTTAGAGGACTTGCCACCTAGGCCGTCTCATCCGCTTCCGCCGACAACATTCTCCTCATTAGGAGGAACAATGATTCAAAATCAAGGTGTTGAGTCAACACTTGCTCCGGCTTCCTTTTCGCCGTTTCCATCATATAATCCTATTTGGATTATAAGAAATCACCAAAGTCAACCACCCGACCTTATGGAAGTTGACACATCTTTACCACCATCATCATTCTTGATCGAACCATTCCTAAATGGACCTCCACCAATCCCTCCATCATTCGAGGCTCCTCAAACCACTTCAATTGATCCTTTGAATCTAGCCACTTCATTTCATCCACCACCACTACCTAGCCATGACAAAGATTGTTATCATTGTCAACATGTTGAAATTTTAATACATGAGGTACGAGAAGACCAACGTTTTATGTTCTATCATCTCCTCGAACGTTTCGACGAGATTAAACCTAAACATAACTTGAGCTAGAGGATTATAGTGGTGTCTAAGCTTCAAGCGTTAGTTGGTCTAAGAAATTCCTAGTTATGTATTGTCTATTTTCTTATTTTTGAGTCATGTATATCATAACTCTTGTTTTATTAAATGGAATTACATGCTACTTGTTATTTCGTTGAGCATATAATTACTTTGTACTCATATCTCATTTGTGTGATAACATTACTTGTTATATCACCTTTGTTGATTTTAGTCATCAGCCAGACGGATCCCTCAGTATTGCCTAGACGGATCCCTACTAGAAGGGAACCGTGGGATCCGTGAAGTCAGAATGTTTTTTTTTCTTTATCACATTTGCCGGAAATTGTGAATTATACTTGTTTTCTAACCCTTGTTTTGCAGTTTTTCAATTAACACGTAAAGTTTTTGACATCCTAAAGCTAGGGGGAGCTTGGTGTCAAAACAATACGTTGCAAAATTACTTGCAACATTTGATTTATATTTCATAACTTCCCATTGCAACTTTGCAATATTCGAGGGGGAGCACGTTTTCGTCACTTAGACGAACCATTTGCAAACTTAATTGCAAACACAAGTAGCTTATTTTACATTATGTCCTTGACGCCCTTTTTCAATGGGATGGACTCGTCAAGGGGGAGTTAAGACGAGTACCATTCCCGTCACTTGCTCTCATTACATCTTTTATAATTTTTCTTATAAAAATTGTGTTAGTTTCTTCAAACACTTTTTGTTTCGACAAAAAGGGGGAGAAGAAAGTAAAAACTACAAATTCAAACATTTATGAATTTTAGCTTTTCCTTAAAATAATTTTATGTTTTGTCATCAACAAAAAGGGGGAGATTGTTAATACAAATAAGCCGTAAAAACGTTTATTTATATTTTACGATCTTCTAATGTTTTGTCGATAACAAAAGTAAAATCATATTAACGAAACAAATAAAATACGTAAATGGTTTGAACTAATAGTTTTCTAACACACTTACGTTTTCACATAAAACACTATAACAAGATTAAGTGATTTTATATTTTAGATACACATGTACAACAACTAGTGTTTACATATTGGGTTAACAAGTTTAAGTAACTCTATGAGTTAGATACATATGTACAACAACTAGTGTTTACATATTGGGTTAATACATACTTATATTAAGTACACTAAAATGGGTAAAAACAAGTATATACTAAAATGGGTAAAAGCAAGTATATACTAAATAGATAAAAACTAGCAAATGGTTTTGACCCATAACCCATGGTTTTATATATACCACTTACACAAGTTCAATGTATCCTTAAGGTACATTGTATCTAGATAGAAAACCATGAATCAACCCATAACCCATGACCCATGACCCATAACCCAAAATACCCATGGGCAAAGAGGAGCGGACCACGGATCCCTAGCTTTGTGCTAGTCGGATCCCAAGTGGAAGGGATCCGTGGGATCCGGGGAAACAGTAGGTTTTTCCTCTATAAATAGTGAGCCATTTCTTCATTATATCTCACCCCTCTCCAACATACTTTCTCCCCTGAGTTAAATCTCACTAACCTTAGATCCAAGAGATCTATGTTTGTAGTTTTGTTTTTGTGTGATCTTTTAGGTTCCTCTTAAAGGGAAGATCACCACCTTTGAAGTCGAGCAAGCTCAAGTCCATGAGTTGCCAAGCTTCCTCATCATCAAGGCTATTGAAGTCCTCTTGTTGATGATCCCTTTCTTTCTTCAAAGAAGCGTAGTGTTAAAGACATTAGTGAAAGATGTCTCAAGTGTCAAGACGAAGATAGTAGTGAAAGGTATCTATCGTCTATAGGATAAGCACTTATGGTAGGTGCTTAGAAGTCAAGACAAGAAGCATTAGTGAAAGGTGCTTAGAAGTGAAGACACAAGACATTAGTGAAAAGTGTCTTGTAGATCTAATCAAAGAGATTAGTGAAAGGTGTCTTGTAGATCTAATCAAAGGCATTAGTGAAAGGTGCCTTAGATGTACATTCGATATGGTGTGTTTCGATGTACTAGATAGACTAGCATTAGATCCAAGGATATTGATGTCCTTGATGATGTTGTAAAGGAGTAGATCTCCTTTGAGATTAGTCGTTGGTGTAGTGTGGTAGTAGTTCCTCCATTGCAATGGAACTAGGTGCTTAGCCTAGTACCTAATAAAGGGTAGGCGACGTTGTGAAGGTGTAGTTCACCTAAGGTGTGAAAGAACTCGGTGGTTAGCCTAGCACCGTATAAAGGGTAGGCGACATTGTGTTAGGTGTGGTTCGCCTTGGTGTGAAAGAACTCGGTATTTAGCTTTGTACCGGAAAAAGGTTAAGCGACGTTGTGAAGGCTTCTCCGCCATAAGGAGATTGGTGTAGTGATTACAAACTCTCGAGTAGGTGACTCGGGGAGTGGATTAGGGCAAGGAAGGTGTCCTTGTAGCCGAACCACTATAAATACTTGCGTTGTGGTTTTGTGCTTCTTACTCTTATCTTTTCATTACATATCTTTATATGCTTGTTTATCAACATCCAACACACACAACCAAATAGATTGACATGAGTCGATCTAAATAGTTTAAAAGGAAGTTTTAATTGGTAAAACTATTCAACCCCCCCTTCTAGTTTTCCACACTTTAGGTTGAGTGACATAAACCTCCTCTTCTATTTCACCATAGAGAAAAGCACCTTTAACATCCATCTGATACACCATAAATCCCATGTAAGATGCATAAGCAGAATATCCGTATGGCTTCAACTCTAGCCACAGGTGCAAACACCTCATCATAGTCAATGCCCTCCTCTTGTCTATACCCCTGAGCTACCAATCTCGCTTTGTTTTTAATGACAACACCCCTTGCATCTCTCTTATTCTTCAGAATCCATTTAGTCCCAATTGCATACTTGCCATCAGGTAGTGGTACCAAGATCCAAACCTGCTGATTTTGAAATTGTTGCATCTCTTCTTGCATTGCCTCAAGCCAACTTGAGTCATCAAGAGCCTGAGTAACACTGGTTGGTTCCACCTGTGAGAGAAAACAAGCAAACAGACAATGTTCATAGTCTGTGTGATTGTCTCTTTGCTGATTTGAGACATAAGAGACAAAGGCCACTTGACCATATTTAGAACTTGTCACAGAACCCCTAGTTCTAACAGGTGCATTAGGATCACCAATAATATTGGACTGTGGATGAGTATTGTTGATCCTTTTAGTAGCAGTGGTGTTGACATCAATGGAGGTCTCAAGATTAGTCACAGTAGGTTCAAAATCAGTGTCATAGGAAGGTGAGGTGAAGATGCCAGCTTTAGGTTGATGATGACCAAGATCTGAAGGTGTTGGAAAACGTGTATAAGGCTCTCCAAAGTCTGTAGACACTCTAGTAGAAATAGGAGTAGAAACAGCATGTCTTTCAGCAGATTTGGTGATGTTAGGAGAAACTGGGTCACTTTCAGCAGAATTGTTGTTTCCACTGATTGCTTCACTTGCACGCTCCTTAGCATTCCTCTCAGCATCTAGATTAGCTGCATACTCTTGTTTCTTCAGTCTAGCAAGGTCCTCAGCATATTGTGAGTCATCTTCACTCTCATCAGTAATATCGGCAGAAGCGTCCCTCACAAAATTGTTAGGGGAGAAAGAAGGCACGACAATGGGTTGTTCATCATCTTCAAACTCACTGTCAGAATCAGCAGCCATAGTACTTGCACTGTAAGTTGAAGACTCTTGAATACCTGCATGTTGGTTAGCCATATGTCTAGAGTAACCCAAATAATCAGTTAAGTAATCAAGGTCAAAAGACCAAACATGACCCTGTCCTTGAACATTTGGCTTGTCTTCTAGAAACCTCAGGTTCAAAGTCTCCTCAATTTTCTTAGCAGATAAATTATAAACCCTGTAAGCCTTACTATGAGCAGAATATCCCACAATATAACCATCATCAGCTTTCTCATCAAATTTGCCCAGTGGATCACTTGTATTCAGAATGGTCACTTGACAACCAAAAGGTTTAAGGTAATGAATAGCAAGAACTTTTCCATAGAGAAGTTCATATGGTGTTATGAAGTGAGGTCTAGTAATGGACACCCTATTCAGTACATAACAAGCTGTACCAACAGCTTCAGTCCAAAACATGGTGGGTAACTTAGAGTCTGCCATCATTGATCTTGCAGCCTTTATTAAGGTCATATTCTTCCTTTCAGCCACCCCATTTTGTTGTGGGGTTCTTGGAGTGCTGTAGTCCCTTTTTATCCCTTTTGACCTACAGAGTTCTATAAGTATAGCATTCTTGAACTCTGTTCCATTATCACACCGAATTCCTTTAACCTTTTTGTTCAACTGATTTTCAATAAGGGTAATGAAGTCTTTCAACACTGGAGATGTTTCATCTTTGGTCCTTAGAAAGAATACCCAACAAAATTTGCTATAACCATCAGTGATAACCAGACAAAAATACTTATGATCAATGCTTCTAACTTGAGTTGGACCAAAAAGATCCATATGAAGCAGCTGAAGAGGTTCAGAAATAATGCTCACAGCAGTAACAGCCTTGTATGAGGCTCGGTGTTGCTTCCCTTTGTTGCAGGCAACACAATTATGATCATTGGTGAAAACTTTGGAAGGAAGACCTTCAACAAGACCCAGTTTAGAGAGCTTGTTTATGGTCTTGAAGTTGACATAGGCCATCCTCCTATGCCATTTGGTAGACTCATCCAAGGATGCTTTAGCCACCAAACAAGTTAAGTCACCTTCTGGTTTAACATCAGTTAAGTTGAATGTATAAAGATTGTGACTTCGAGGAACTTTCAGCAGAATTGAAGTTTCTTCTGGGAGTTTAAAGTCTTTAGATAGCACAAGACATTCATCCTATGTGAAGAGTACTTTGTTCTTGGTGTCACAGATTTGTGAGACTGAGAACAAATTGAAGTGTTGGAGTTCCTTGACATAGTATACATTCTCAAAATCCAGTTGAGGTGTTTTGATGGTCCCTTTCCCAGTAATTCTTCCATCACTTCCTCCAAAGGTCACATTGCCTCCTTCTTCAATGGGTACAAAGTTGTGCATCATATCTCTGTTTCCTGACATACTTCTTGAGCAACCACTATCAACTATGCCAACATCTTTATGCTTAAGAGGATGATCCTACAACAACAACATAAATATATACAAAAAATTAGTACACTATTGAGGCTCAAGTCATTGCTGACTTGAACCTGCCTTGTGGATCATATGAGTGATGCCATGCAGATGTATAAGATCCACTATTGTTCTTGGGTTTCCATTGAAATTTGGGTCCCTTTGTTTTCCAAGAACAACCTGCTGAGGACTTGACAGCAGTATCCCAATTCCCTTTCCCATCATTCATTGAGTCAACATATCCAGGCCAATAACCATTATTAAAATATGAGCTTGTGGGTTGAACAAATGGTCTAGCAACTGAACTTCTCCAATAATAAGGAGAATTGGTATAAGTAGCTTGTGGAACATAAGGTGGTATACTATTAACATTATGCCACATTGGTCTAGATTTCCTAGAATCATCACACCTACCCATCCTTTGCTCATGATAATCACAATCCTTAATTAAATGAAATTTACTTCCACACACAAAACATGTCTTCTGTTTAGAAGATTTATTCAAACCAAAAGATGTTCTATTACAAGCAGAAGTATTCAAACCAAAACCATGAAAAGAATTTTTTTTAACAGAATTATTATGCAAAGAATTAAAAAGCAAGTCTTCAGAGGCAACTGTCTTGGAAGTGGATTCCTTGGCAGCAACTCTGACATGCTTATTGGTAGTCTTGGGTGCAGGCAGGGGTGAAGACTTGGGAAGGTCAGACTTGTCATTTGAATCACACTCTGTAGACCCTTGGTCGGAGGACTTGTCACTGTTAACACAAGAGACAAAGTCATTAGAAGAAGTATCAGGGTCTGGCAAGTCTTTTGACTTTTTGCCATACAGATGATGTGATCCATCAAAGTCAACAGTAAGGGAAAGGTCAACAGGCATAGGTATACCTCTAATAGAACCACGTACAGCATGTAGGTCACCTTCTTTCACAAAATTAGCTAGGCCTGCTGGTGTAGATTTGCGTGTGTCATCCCTAGCTTCTAACCCTACATACTTCTTAAAGCCTAAACCTATAGAAGTATTTGGAGTTTGACTAGCATAGATGTGACTAGCTAACTTGTTTCCATTTAATAACCATTCATTATGCCTAGCAATTTCCTCATCTAGTTTCTCTTTTAGCTCTAGATTTTCTGACACTGCATCTGCTCTTAATTTCTCAGACCTTTTTAACTCATTTTTAGCACATTCGAGATCCCTTTCTAATACACCTAACTTCTCATCATAAGCTATTTAATTCTTCTGAAACCAAACCTTTTGTCTTTCTAGTGTTTTTAAAGCCTGTTTATAAGCTTCAACTTCCACATAGCATTCATTGTATTTAGGTTTCAAAATGTCATAAGCTTCTTTGAGTTCATTATAACGCTCACTACAACCAAACAAACAGTGTACCTGAGAGATACCCATCAAGGCAATCTGATCATGCCTATCCTCTGAAGTACAGCTAGCCAGCAACCCAATATTTTCAGCACCAGAACTGTCATCATTCTCCTGATCATGCATCTTCCAGTCTACATTAGCATCCATAGTAACAAGAGCAGCTGACGATCCAGGCTTCGAGTTTCCAGCTTCCCTCTGATTCTGCTGATAGGAGGAGTATCTCACCTCATCACCAGCTTTCCTATCCTTGCACTCTCTGGAGAAGTGACCCATCTGTTGACATGTAAAACACTTGACCATCTTTTTGTCAAACCTTGTTGGATCTCTTCCCTGAAAGCCAAACCTCCTCCCAGCTTTGCGCTCAAACCTCTTGATTTCCATAGATAGCATAGCCACTTGCCACTTTAACTTCATCTCCTCCATCTCCAGTGGGTCTATCTGATCTAAATCCTCATATGCCAGTTCCTGCTGAGGATCATAATCAGCAAAGAAGGATCCAAGAACATCTTCCATTATACCACTAGATTTTGAGTGAGAGCTTGATGAAGGAGTAGTATAAGATGATGATGAGTAAGTTGGACTTGGACCATAACTCATCTTTGGGGTGGAGGCTCCTACATATGCTGTGTGACTAGCAGTAGATGATGATCGGAAAGGACTTCTTACATCATGTTCAAGAGCTTTAAGTTTGTTATACAGCTCATCAAAAGTAAGCATATCCAGACCACCTTTAGCTTTTAAAGCAATGCTCACTTGTAGCCAGGATGGAGGTAAAGACCTCAAGAACTTAGAATTACAATCATCATTATCTGGCTTTGCCTGCAGCTGATTTAACTGACTTAAAATCTTGTGAAACTTGTCATAGCCCTTGTGAATTCCTTCCTCTTCAGAGATTTGAAAATCTTGAAACTGTCGTCTCAGCATCGACTTTCTCATTCTCCTAGACTCCTCATTCCCACCGAACTTCGCCTTGATTGCTAACCATATGTCCTTAGCATCATTCATGAAGTGAAAATCACTCAAGTGATCCTCAGGAATAGCTTGAAGAAGAATTGTCTTAACTTTGGTTTCTCTCTGAACCGCCAGTATTTCTTCAGCATATTTGGGAGGAACAAAAGTAAGATTGCCATCAGCATCATTGGTAGTTCTCTTCAAGTTGTTTCCCTTCTTAACTATCTCCCATAGATTCCAATCAATGTTGGAGATCCAGTTTTGCATCTTCATCGCCCAAAGATCATATTCCTCCCTTTTAAGATAAGGAAACTTAGCATTACTGTTCGAGAGACTCAGTTGTTGCATTTGTGTGGAGTTTTGGTTGTTGGTGATTTCGATATCAACGTCAGATCCAGGCATGATGATTTTTGTTTTGGTTGTAAGGGTGTTTAGAAAAACCTGTTCTTAGTATCGTAGAGACTCTCACGAGGCTCTGATACCACTTGTTGAAACTAGACAGACCTTGATAGATCTTCAGCTTCGTAGATCGTTAGTATTGCTTATGTAATCACAAACAAACTAAAAGAAAATCTCTACAACTTGTATTCTTTAGCGGAATATAAACACAAGTATAAACACGAATAACTAAGAACTCTTTGATCCTCTATGGATCGTTATATTAATAACTTGTAAACATCTAATACATAACTCATTCTATTGTGTTCCTTTTATAGACAAGGAACCCTAACTTGTTCACAAAGAAACGTAAAACTAAATAAGATATACACAATCACTTCCTAATAAAGCTCATGTATATCCTAACAACTATAGAATATGCGGAATACTATCTCCGCAGAAACAAACTAATAACTATATAACTTCAGCATGATTATGTCTTCGGCAGAATCCATACACTTCAGTAGAATCCTTTCAGCAGAAACTTCAGCATAATCCATACTTCACATAATTCCCAACAAAGATAAACACTCATTAACCGGTCCTAGTACATAGATTACCATAGGCTTGAGACTAGATCAAACCTCCATCGCTTTGGCGTAAGCACCTAGGAAAGACTATCAAAGAGGTCTTTTAAAGGGTTGTAATATTAGGCTTACGGTAGGGAAACAAAGGGTTTGGTGGGATAGGCTATTTAGTGGTGGCAAGTCAAAAATCTTTATGTTACAAGCATGCGAAGAATGGCGTTGCTAAGCCAAGACTCGACACTCTAGACTCTAGATAACAGAAACAAACAAACATAAATTTAAAGATAGATGTAGGATGGTAGCCCGTATGTTTTTTTTTCATTTTTTTTTTACACTCTATTTTTTTTTTCTTTTTCTCTTTTTTCTATTTTTTTTCGATTTTTTTTTTCATACACTTTTACTCTACCGTCCTCTACGGTAACATCAAAATAATAGGGATTTATAGGCGCATCCCTACACTTGAGTTTTTATTACTCTAATACTAATATGACCTGAATTGAAAAGATCAAAACACTTGGAGTACATTATTACGCAAATAAAGAGAATTTGAATTTAACGTTCCCTTCCCGTCATTTCACAAACTTTAACTTTTCCCATGAGTCCCAATCGTCCCAAAACTGTGTACAAAGGATAAGACTCGACTTAGCAACTTATGCAAGAAACTAGATAATTGAACTAAGAGTTTAGTGTGATAACAATAATGCACTAAAAGTGAGTGCATACAAGGTAGGCTAAGGCGATTTGGGTGTACATTTGGGGGTGGGGTGTAAACAATGCTCTTCATTGATATTCCGGAAAACCGAAACATCACGAGAACCGCGAAAAGGATAGGCTCTGAGGGGTTAACTAGGGGTATCGTGTACTAAAGATGAGTACAACGCAAAGGTATGGGGGAATTACTCAACCGATGTGGAAGAAGTAATTATATTAGAGGTATCAAACAAGGGTAATCCTAATGCCTCTTATCATTTAGTTATTCCTAACTACACAAGTGTAGTCTTACTAGCGATCTCGGGATGCATCACAAAACAAGTTCTAGAATCTATTATACTACCGGTTCACACACTAAGCATTAAAGATGAATGCTTTAATTCCTACTAATCTAAGGGCGATCCTCACATTTTGGGTGGAATTTAAGTGTTAAAGGGTTTTTGTGCTAGTCATATAACTTCCTATCCATGAGACGCTTTATTAAGACTAATGGCGCACTCCTATATGTCATGAAAAATTTTAAATTTGGTGCCAAAATTACCCTTACCGACATTTTCTTATGGTTTATTACACAAATGCAATTGGACAAAGCAAATAATCAAGGATAAGCATAGTTTCAAAGTTCCCATTTTATTTTCCCTCCCTACACTTAAACTGAACATTGTCCCCAATGTTCCCCGAAAGTATCAAAGTTATGATAATGGAAGGTAATAAAAGATGAAAGAAACTAGTACTCCCCTGATTAGCTCGGTAGGATCCGTGTAAAGTGGTGGTTACATTTTTCTTCAAGAAGAACATTTTGCTTGAAAAGCTCCTTCTCATCTTATGTATCTTCTTCTTGGTAAATTAAACCTGCACACTTGAAGAAAACAAACGAAACCTTCGCGTAAAATCGGCGGTAATAATATATATAGGACTCTACTAAACTAGGATATAATGCTTGTGGAATGGATGTTTACAGAATTTCTGGAAAATTAAGACCTGGAAAATTCCAAAAAATTATAAGTAGCTCAGAAAACGAGAAAAAGTAATCAGTTGTTTTTTCTCCTTCCTGACGCCGTCAGGTTGCGATCCTGACGCCGTCAGGTTATCCTGACAAAAACTGGTATGTGATTTTCTGGAAAAAATTCTGGAAAATTTACATCTTTAGAATCTGGAAAAATTTCCTGCAAAACATCCATTATGACTCGATACAAGCATTTGACTCGAACAAACACACATGTATATCTTTTAATTAATTGAAATTCTCATGTTTACGTTTCTTTTGAAAACGTGTGAAATCCTCCCTACACTTATCCTTTATGTAAAATACCTTTATATGTAATTAAGACGAGGTTAAAGACAAAATAAAGCATTTTTACAAATTTGAACGTTAGAATAAACAATCAATAAAAGATACACGACACAAACAAGCAAACAATTAAGCATGGGTTGCCTCCCACGAAGCGCTTTTCTTTATTTATGAGTCTTGTAGCTAGACTCGTAGTCGTACCCCTACGTGGTCTCGTGCAAGCTTACGTGCCCATACCTAAGCCATTCCAATGTTCTCTCATTCTTTTTGTAATCATCTCCTAACTCTAGGCATTTTTTGTAATACCTCTTAGTTTTCTCATATGGGTACCTAAGTCCACTTTGCTTATCCCTTTCACTAAGCAATGGAATAGGGGTCATTCTATTACACGCCTCAATATCCTTGTGTTTAAACCTAGGATGAGCACGTGGCATTTGGTAGATAAAGTCTTCAACTTCGTCAGAGAATGTAATTAGACCATCAATCATCCGTTCATTCAACCTAGTCATTCTCTTGAAAGGTTTTCCAAAAATTACTTGAGTGAGGTCCTTATCAATAAATTCTCCTAAGTTTTCTAAGACCATGAACTCTACCAAATAAGCAAAACTTCCAACAAACACATGCAAATGAGTGACTGCTTCAACAACATTGTTCCCTTGATAAGTTAACTCATTGACCTTGATTTTATTGTATAGGTTCCTTGAGATTAAGTTTAAAGGCAAGAACGAATTCAAGTAAGCATCGAACCCTTCTAATCCTATTTTGCAAGGGAATTGCATGTTAAAGGGACCATCTTTCTCAATTCTACATCTAGGGTCAAAACATTGGGAGGGGTCTTCTTCCATTTCAAAACTAACTTCATCAATGACCTCCCCGTTGTCAAGTGCTTCACCATAATCAAATTCCTCATCGGAATCTGAGTCATAGAAAGGACTTTGTTGTTGCCAATTTATCTCATTATGCCCTAGGTGATTTCCAAAGTGGTGAACGGGCGAAGGGTTTTGTGGGATTGCGTTCTTAATTTCGGGATTGGGAAGAGGATTGGGGGCGGGTAGTGTGAAGAATCTTCGGCGGAAGACACGTATCATGGTGAGTGATAGGTTTTACAAACAAAGGTCACGAAGAAGGGGGATGGACTACGAGAAAGCTAAAAATGGAAAAAATTTACTTGATAGGAATCAAGCAAAGAAACCTAAAAGAGGTGGACTCCTAACTAGCTATTCTATTCCCCGGCAGCGGCGCCAAAAACTTGATAACGCTACACGCGTCGTTCGGGATCAAAGGAACTTCCTTTTCGTCGAGCAAGTTTTTCAACACCCTAGGCAGTGAACCTAATCGTTGTAGTGTAGTATTAGGGTAAGCTACGGGAATTGATATCGTTCTCTAGGGGAATAGGAATCCTAGTGAGAAGTTACTACGCTAAGGTTTGAGGTTGAGGAAGATTATTTTTTATCTTTTTTATATTTTTTTATAAAGCTAAGGGTAAAATCTCGGGGTTTGGATTTGGGGGTGTGGTACTTCTACCGATTACACTACTTATCTAATTATTTAAACTAAGGGGTAGTCTATGTCTATTGATGTGTGCCCTATGATGATTAAAAATGTGTCTACCTAGATACTATTACTCCCTAGTTATCTTTTATTGGTGGTTGAATTGTCACGTACTTATTCTTAACGCGTTGTGTTTTCTAAGGTCGTAGGGTATGCTTTTATCCCTAACTCTTTGAGACTACCTTAAGGTTATTGCCTACGAAATCTCTAGGATTCATAAACTAACTCTAAGGTTATCTTTGGATGTTTAGTCCACGATTCCGCTAAGCGACTATAAACTAAGATTCACAAAGATTACTCAAGCATTAAAAACACAACGATGGCCTAATGCACTCCTAAGCCAATTACAATTAAGATAAGAGACAACCAATCAATAATCAATAACTAGGTTTCATAGATCTAAGCAAACACACAAGAAATTTAGCCGGACATGTTAAACATGCAAGCATACACACATACAATTGAAGACATAATGAAATCAATAAAGTAAATTACTTATCTTGATGTAAAATAGGGTATGAGAACCCTAAGATACTGTCAAAACCGGACCAAAATCGTTTTAGGTTTTTACTCCAAAATTCTGCCTTTTTAAAATTCTGAAAATTCGATTTCTATATATAATTTTACATTCGCGACGGCGTCACCTTATAGTTGGGACGTCGTCAGATCGCCGTCATTAGGTTTTCGTCTTGGCCAAGTCATCATTGGGACGGAGTCACGTTGTAGTTGTGACGCCGTCAGACTTCAGTAGTGACGTCGTCTGAATCTGGATCTAGGCCGTCTGAGAAGAAAAGTCTTCGTGACGCCCTTACTCTTCAAAGCTGTTGGGATATGAAAGTGCTGAAGAATGACAAAGTACTGGAAAAAGTCAAAGTACTGCTAAAGAAGAAGTCAAAGTACTACTGTCGAAGTCAAAGTACTGCAAAGCTAAAGAACTGCTATATTCGTTTATGGAAAGCTTAGTTATTCTAGAATATTCTTTGTTTAGATTACTTGTCGTACAAGGATACAAATTGTAAACCGACTAGGGTTATCCTTAAGCCTATAAAAGGACCCCTAGATTGGCATTAGATATATGTGTTTTTTAGAATCCTAAAGTACGATTATTATTAGAGTTTTAGAGTTGTTTAAGAGTCTGCATAACAAGCAGATTTAGAGTTATTAATAAAATTATTAAAAGTTAAAGTTATATTCTTCTTAGCTTTGTTAATTAAATTCCGCATACTTAATAGAGATTACTCAGTGTTTCATTGTTAACAACTTAGGATTTATCCGAAGTTATTAAACCCTTAACAAGCTATATAAGTTAGTTTGGTTAGAGTACATCGATCCAACAAGTGGTATCAGAGCTTGTGTGAAAACTCTGACTAAGAAGAAACCCTAAAACCTAGTTAACAACAAAAACCTAAAGATGTCGATTGAAGCTGTTCCACCACCATCCATCACCTCACTCAGGATACCTATCATTAAGAAGGGAGAGTACGACCTATGGAGCATGAGGATGAGGCAGTACATTGCAATTACAGACCATGCACTGTGGAATGTAATTGTCAATGGTAATGAAGTCGTACCAGAACCTATTGATGTTCCTGGACAACCCAAAGCACCTAAGGCTGTCTTACCAGCAGCTACAATAAGGAATCAAGAGAAGGCTCTCAACATATTGTTGTATGCTATCCCAGATGGACATATACTTAAGTTCCATGATGCTAAAGATGCAAAGCAACTCTGGGCTGCTCTGAAGACAAGGTTTGGAAGCAATGATGCTTCCAAGAAGATGCACAGAAATCTGTTGAAGCAGCAATTTGAAACATTCATTGTTGGAGAAAGAGAAGGCCTTGATGCTGCCTATGACATATTCCAAAATCTTCTCAGCATGCTGGAGCTATACAAAGCAGAGGTTTCAGTTGAAGATTCTAATCTAAAGTTCTTAAGGAGTTTGCCATCGACATGGCATGTGATTGCTACAATGATCAGAGGACAACCTGGTCTGGATATTATGGACTTTGATGATCTTTACAATCATCTGAAGGTGTATGAGCATGAGATGAATGGCCAAACAAGCTCAAAGTCTCACAGTATAGCCTTTTTGTCATCTGAAAAGAGAGGCAGTACTTCCACTAAAAGTACTGCTTCTCCTACTCAAAGTATTGTTGCTCAAAGTACTGTTGCCTATTCTACCCCCACCTTTACTCAACAAGCCACACCAACACCTACCATCCACTCAGATGAAATCGTATGCTATTTCTTTGCACAGCAAGCTACTTTACCTGTCACCTATGAAGAAGATCTCTCACAGATTGAAGAGGATGATCTTGAAGAAATTGATATCAGGTGGCAAGTTGCTATGATCACTACAAGGATCAGGAAGTTTATGAAGAAGACAGGAAGAGGCATTGACTTCAAGCCAAAACAGGGAATCACTTTTGACAAATCCAAAATTGAATGCTTCAATTGTCAAAAGACTGGACATTTTGCAAGGGAATGCAGGTTTGCTAAATATCAAGCAAACAGGATGACTGAGAAACCAAAGCTAGAGTTGAAAGAAATTCCTATAACAGAAACAAAAGCTTTGGTTGCTCAAGAGAATCTATCAGAGGTTGACTGGAGTGTTGAGTTTGATGATGAACCAGTAACCTACTGTATGGTAGCTGTGGAGGAATCAGTGGAAGAGTTTGACTGGAGCACAGCTTTTGATGAGGAACCTGGACATGCTGCTATGGAGTCTAAAGATGGTTATGGAAGCTTTGACTGGAGCATGGAGTGTGAAGATGATCCTGTTCTACTTGCTATGATAGCCACTTCACCAAGCTCACCCCTATCTCTGAGGTATGTTCTAAGTGTCATGACTTTTATCAAAAAGTACTTAATAGTTATGTGATTGAAAGAGATAACTATGTTAGGGCTAGGTCTGAGGTAGCTGGTTATCAAATTACTTTAGAGTCTATGGAAGCCAAAATTATAACACATGAAAATAATGAAATGGCTTGGGCAGAAAAGTATGAACAACAGGATTATCAGTTAAAATTAAGTGAATGGAAGTTAAATTGTAAGATTTCTGAAATTGAGAAATTGACTAAGGAGAGAGATGAATTGTTAGCAAAGTTTGCTGCTTGGAAAGAATTTGGTCTGTCTCATGTCACTTATGTCGAAAAACAGAGAAGGGCTTACAATAGGACTGGTCTAGATTTTGGTATGGATTTCAGTAGCATAGAAGAAAACCCACCTAGTGATAAGGATGACCTTGATTTTGAGGATATAACCACTAGTGATGATGAACTTATTAACTATGTTGACACATCTAGTAATGAGGAATCATTTAGTGAACCACCTCCTGAATATAAGAAAGACAAAGGTTATCATGCTGTCCCATATCCCACTGGTAGTCATCAACCCATTAGACCTGATGTTTCTCGTTTTGGTGTAGACAACCTAGAGTTTAGAAAGAAGCTTATTGGTCAATCTAGGTCTGAAACCCCAAAAGAAATAGTTGAGACACCTAAGGTAGATGATGCTAAAAGTCAAGCAGTACTTTCACCTCAAAGTACTGCTGCACTTCAAAGTACTGCTACACCTTCAGCAGTACCTTTAAGAAAACCTTTTCACTATAATGCTAAACCTTTTTAGGATAATTTTGGTCAAAACAGTTTTAATCATTCACCTAGAAGTCATGATAGGTTTGGTAATACACATAGAAGAAGAAATTTTGGAATTACAGATCAAAAACTATGTTTTGTTTGTTTTAGTCCTGATCATTTGATTAAGGACTGTGACTTACATTCAGAGTACCTAAGTAAGTTCCCCAAGAACAAAACTGTCAACCAAAAACCAAGGGAGACTAGACCAGCTTGGAATCATTCACATAGGGTTAACCATAGAAACTTCTCACCAGACTATAGGTACCCTCACCAGAGAAGACCTTTTTCAAAACCTCCAATACCTTCAAACACTTTCCAAGGTATTGTTAAGCAAAATACAATACTTTCTCAAAGTACTGCTCAGTTTTCACCAAACACCTCTTGGAATAGGAGCCCTAGGAGATCTAATTACTATCCATCTAGAAGGCGTTACAACTCCAAGAAAGTAGCTAGATCAAGGGTCTCTACAGCAGAAGTTAAAACTAAATGGGTTAAGAAGGAAAGTATTGATGATGAACAAACAGTACTTTCAACAAGTACTGGTGAAACAGAGACTTTTGATAAAGATGATTTTGTGGTAAAAGAAAAGGAGATTTTTGTTGAAAAAGAAAGTTTTGCTGAAAATCCACCACAAGTTTTAAAACAAAAGATAATGATTGATTCTGTCTACAAAAACTGTGAAGATTACATACTCAAGGAATTTGAGTATGTTACTCCACAAGGGGAACACAAGTCAGTAATGGCTTGGGTTCCTAAAAGACACTAACTTTTGTATCTTTGTGCAGGGCAATCCAGAAGAGGAGCTTAAAGATCATCTAATTGTGGATAGTGGTTGCTCTGGAAGCATGACAGGAGACAAGGAGATTCTGTCAGATTTTAGATCTATTTGTGGAGGAAGAGTTGCATTTGGGAATGATCCTAATGGAGGAAGAATCACATGAAAAGGAACCATCAAAGCACGGCGTATAGATTTTGAGAATGTTAGATATGTGAAGGAGCTCAAGTTCAACCTTTTGTCAGTATCTCAAATCTGTGATAAAAGGCACCCTGTGTTATTCACTGACACAGAATGTCTCATCCTTTCCCCTGAATTCAAACCTGTTGATGATAACTTGGTAGTCCTTAAAGTACCAAGAACCAATGATGTGTACAGTCTGAATATGAAGAGTCTTCACTCTTCTGGGAGAGCCACATGTTTAGTGGCAAAAGCAACATCTGAAGAAGCACATCAGTGGCATAGAAGATTGGGCCATGTAAATTTCAAGAATATCAACAAACTGGTCAAAGGAAATTTAGTTAGAGGTTTACTGATAAGGTTTTAAAAGGTACCATTTTGAGGGGTCGTTTAAGCCCTTATTTGATCACTTTTGTATCCGTTATTTCTTAATATCGTTCCTTTTCACTTTTTAGGTCTCTTGAAGGCAAAATGCTGGAATGGCACTTATTTGGACGAAAAGGCGCGAATATACGAAGAAAATGGCCAAAGTCAGAATCGAGACACTCAAAGCTGCTGAAAACAGAAGGCGACGGCGTCACTGCTTAACTGCGACGCCGTCGGAGGAATTTGTGACGACTCAGAAGAGAAAATGCTAGTTCTGAAGGACGGCGTCGGGCTTTAAAGGAGTAGACCGTCGCAACTCAGACGGCCTAGATGCGACCCAGACGACGTCAGAAGCTGAAGAGGACGGTGTCACAGACATAAGGTGACGCCGTCGCAAGGTTAACGTGGCCAAGACGAAACCCTAATGACGGCGACACGACGGCGTCACAAAACATAAGGTGACGCCGTCGCATATGTAATATTATATATAGAATCCGAATTTTTCAGTTTTGGAGAGTCTTTTTTGGAGTGAAAACCTAAAACCGAACCAAGGGTGTCTTGTATAGTATTTTAGGGTTCCAAACCCTATCTTACATCAAGATAAGTATTTACTTCATCAATTCAATTATGTCTTTGATTATTTGTGTGTATGCTTGCATGTTCTCCATGTCCGGCTAATTTATTTGTGTGTTTGCTTAGGTAATATGAAACTTAATTGTTAAATATTGATTGGTTGTTTCTTATCTTAGTTGATTAATGATCTAGTAATGCGATAGGTCATTCGTTGTGTACTTAATGCTTGATTCATCTTTGTGAACCTTAGAATATAATTACCTGAGTAGTTGTAAGCTAAACCATCCAAAGAGTGCCTTAGAGTAAGAGTTTATTATCCCTAGTGGGTTTTGTAGACGAGACCCTTTGGTAAGTTCAAAGAGTTAGGGAGAAACGCATACCCTACAACTTTAGACACACAACGCAACTAAGAATAAGGACGTGACAACTCAACCATCAATAGGAGATAATTAAGGAGTAGTAAAACCTAAGTAAACACATCTTTAAACTATCATACGAGCACACATTAATTAGACATAGACTACCACCACCTTAGTTTAGATAATTAGATAATAGTAGAGTAATCGGTAGAAATACCAACCCCCCAAATCCAATACCCGAGATTCGTACCTTTCAATTTCCTAAAAAAAACATAAAAAAGATAAAAAATAATCTTCCTCAACCTTAACCTTAGCGTAGTAACTTCTCACTAGCATTCCTATTCCCCTAGAGAACGATATCGCTACCCGTGGCTTACCCTAATACTACACTACAACGATTAGGTTCACTGCCTAGGGTGTTGAAAAACTTGCTCGACGAAAAGGAAGTTCCTTTGACCCCGAACGCGCTGCGTAAGCGTATCAAGTTTTTGGCGCCGCTGCCAGGGAATAGAATAGCTAGTTAGTAGTCCACCTCGTTTAGGTTTCTTTGCTTGATTCCTATCAAGTAAATTTTTTCTCATTTTTAGCTTTCTCATAGTCTATCCCCCTTCTTCGTGACCTTTGTTCGTACACCCATCACTTTTCATCATGGAAGGTGATAACCAACCACCACTTGATAACCCAACACCAAATAAGTCAATGTCACTCAAAACCCAAACCAATAACCAACACAACTGTCGAAGCCGCTATGTGAGTAGAAACACCGACCTTCAGGATTTGCAGAAAATATTCGATAGTACAATTAGGGAAGCTGTTGAGAAAGTAGTCAGCGCCTCTGTAGTTGGCTCTACGATCAGCAGTAATTCGGACAATGGCATGATAAACAACAACGTGGATGTGGAAAATAGTGCTTACTTCAATCTTTACCCCACTAAGGAAGAGGTTGCGTACCATCAATACATAATCGATAATCCACGATCACCTATCATTAGGATATGCCCAAAGATTAGGAGAGGAAACCCCTGGAACCTAAAAATCCCTTGTATGATCGGATATAGGAGTGTCGACCACGCTTACATAGATACGGAATCTCCCATTAATGTAATGTCATCTGCTGTCTACAATGACATTATGAATGAGCGACTTAATATTAGGAGAGACCCTAAGTATCCAGGAGGAGTTTGCAACTTTGTGGGAAGAGTCAAGGACGTACATGTCTTTATAGGAAATTTCACCTACCTAGTTGATTTTATGGTCCTAGAAGACGTAGGATGCGTCATTGACTATAGTTTATCCCAAGTAGTGCTAGGGAAACCGTTTGTTGAAACATCTAGAATGAGCCATAACAAGCATGATGGAACAGTTAGGTTTAAGGAAGGAACCAATGAGATCACCTATAGGATGCCTTGGAAAACAAATGAGTATGGCCACTTGTCCATTTATGATCGAGACAACATCAAAGCTTTTGAGGACAAGAGCAAGGAAGATGTTGAAAAAGGTTATAAATTCATGTGGGAAAGAAGGAGGCATTATTATAAGGATTGCTTGACCCTAGGGCCTAGGTATAGAGTCGATGAAAATTTTGTCAACATGATAGAATTCTCATTGAGGATGCAAAACGAGGCAACGTAGGAGTACGACTACGAGTCTAGCTACAAGACTCTTAAATAAAGAAAAGCGCTTCGTGGGAGGCAACACATGCTTAATTGTTTGCTTGTTAGTGTCATATATCTTTTATTAATTGTTTATCCTCATGTTTAAATTTGTAAAAATGCTTTATTTTGTTTTTAACCTCGTCTTAATTGCATATAAAGGTATTTTACATAAGGGATAAGTGTAGGGAGGATTACACACGTTTTCAAAAGAAACGTAAATATGAGAATAACAATTAACTAAAAGATATGTATGTTTGTTTGTTCGAGTCAAATGCTTGTATCGAGTCATAATGGATGTTTTTGCAGAAATTTTTCCAGATTCTAAAGATGTAAATTTTCCAGAATTTTTTTCAGAAAATCGCAGAACAGTTTTTGTCAGGATTGCAACCTGACGGCGTCAGGAAGGAGTAAAAACATCAGATCACTTTTTCTCGTTTTCTGAGCTACTTATAAATTTTTGGAATTTTCCAGGTCTTAATTTTCTTAGAAATTCTGTAAACATCCATTCCACAAGCATTATATCCTAGTTTAAATCGAATCTTATATATTATTACCGCCGATTTTACGCGAAGGTTTCGTTTGTTTTATTCAAGTGTGCAGGTTTTGTTTATCAAAAGAAGATACATAAAGTTGGAGGAGTTTTTCACGCATACATTCTTCTTGGAAAGGATTTAACCACTACTTCACACACGGATCCTACCGAGCTAATCAGGGGAGTACTAGTTTCTTTCGTTTTTAATTACCTTCTTTTATCATAACTTTGATACTTTCGGGGAACATTGGGGACAATGTTCAGTTTAAGTGTAGGGAGGGAAAATAAAACGGGAACTTTGAAACTATGTTTATCCTTGATTATTTGCTTTGTCCAATTGTAATTGTGTAATAAACCATGAGAAAATGTCGGTTAGGGTAATTTTGGCACCAAATTTAAAATTTTTCATGACATATAGGAGTGGGCCATTAGTCTTAACAAAAGCGTATCACGGATAGGAAGTTGCATGACTAGCACAAAAACCCTTTACCACCCAAATTCCACCCAAAATGTGAGGATCGCCCTTAGATTAGTAGGAATTAAAAGCATTCATCTTCAATGCTTAGAGTGTGAACCGGTAGTATATTAGATTCTAGAACTTGTTTTGTGATGCATTCCGAGATCGCAAGTGAGACTACACTTGTGTAGTTAGGAATAACTAAATGATAAGAGGCATTAGGATAACCCTTGTTTGATACCCGTAATATAATTACTTCTTCCACATCGGTTGAGTAATTTCCCCCACACCCTTTGCGTTGTACTCATCTTTAGTACACGATACCCCTAGTTAACCCCTCAGAGCCTATCCTTTTCGAGGTTCTCGTGATGTTTCGGTTTTTCCGGGATATCAATGAAGAGCATTGTTTACACCCCACCCTCAAATATACACCCAAATCGCCTTAGCCTACCCCTTATGCACTCACTTTTAGTGCAAATGTTTGTTATAACCCTAAACCCTTAGTTCAATTATCTGGTTGCTTGCATGAGTTGCTAAGTCGAGTCATATCCTTTGTATACAGTTTTGGGACGATTGGGATTCATGGAAAAAGTTAAAGTTTATGAAATGACGGGAAGGGAACGTTAAATTCAAATTCCCTTTGTTTGCATAATAATGTACCCCAAGTGTTTTGATCTTTTCAATTCGGGTCAACCATAGTTTGTTCCCAATAGGATTACGGAGAATAGTAAATCAATAAGGATTGATGTGTTCACATCAGAGTGAACGCTAGAGCCTTACGTAGTGTTTTGTTCAAGATCTT
>BPTQ01000005.1:91658968-91759316 GCA_019973895.1 Chrysanthemum seticuspe | reverse complement strand
ACTCAGAAGAGAAAATGCTAGTTCTGAAGGACGGCGTCGGGCTTTAAAGGAGTAGACCGTCGCAACTCAGACGGCCTAGATGCGACCCAGACGACGTCAGAAGCTGAAGAGGATGGCGTCACAGACATAAGGTGACGTCGTCGCAAGGTTAACGTGGCCAAGACGAAACCCTAATGACGGCGACACGACGGCGTCACAAAACATAAGGTGACGCCGTCGCATATGTAATATTATATATAGAATCCGAATTTTTCAGTTTTGGAGAGTCTTTTTTGGAGTGAAAACCTAAAACCGAACCAAGGGTGTCTTGTACAGTATTTTAGGGTTCCAAACCCTATCTTACATCAAGATAAGTATTTACTTCATCAATTCAATTATGTCTTTGATTATTTGTGTGTATGCTTGCATGTTCTCCATGTCCGGCTAATTTATTTGTGTGTTTGCTTAGGGAATATGAAACTTAATTGTTAAATATTGATTGGTTGTTTCTTATCTTAGTTGATTAATGATCTAGTAATGCGATAGGTCATTCGTTGTGTACTTAATGCTTGATTCATCTTTGTGAACCTTAGAATATAATTACCTGAGTAGTTGTAAGCTAAACCATCCAAAGAGTGCCTTAGAGTAAGAGTTTATTATCCCTAGTGGGTTTTGTAGACGAGGCCCTTTGGTAAGTTCAAAGAGTTAGGGAGAAACGCATACCCTACAACTTTAGACACACAACGCAACTAAGAATAAGGACGTGACAACTCAACCATCAATAGGAGATAATTAAGGAGTAGTAAAACCTAAGTAAACACATCTTTAAACTATCATACGAGCACACATTAATTAGACATAGACTACCACCACCTTAGTTTAGATAATTAGATAATAGTAGAGTAATCGGTAGAAATACCAACCCCCCAAATCCAATACCCGAGATTCGTACCTTTCAATTTCCTAAAAAAAACATAAAAAAGATAAAAAATAATCTTCCTCAACCTTAACCTTAGCGTAGTAACTTCTCACTAGCATTCCTATTCCCCTAGAGAACGATATCAATACCCGTGGCTTACCCTAATACTACACTACAACGATTAGGTTCACTGCCTAGGGTGTTGAAAAACTTGCTCGACGAAAAGGAAGTTCCTTTGACCCCGAACGCGCTGCGTAAGCGTATCATTTACCTTCAAAGACTTACAAGAATGATCACTCCTGTTTGGCGTGCAAGAAGGGTAAACAACACAAAGCTTCATGCAAGAAGCTTGAGGAAAGAACTATTAGAGAACCTTTGGAGCTGTTACATATGGATCTGTTTGGACATGTCTCTGTTGCAAGTCTAAACAAGAAATAGTACTGCTTAGTTGTGATAGATGATTGCAGTAGATTCAGTTGGGTATTTTTCTTGGGATTTAAAGATGATACTTTTAATGTTATTCATAATCTCATAATAGCACTTGAAAACCAATTGAGACTCAAGGTTAGAGGTATTAGATGTGATAATGGGACTGAATTCAAAAACAAGCTTATGGATGAATTTTGTGCCAACAAAGGGATCAAGAGGGAGTTCAGCATTGCAAGAACACCACAGCAGAATGGTGTTGCAGAGAGAAAGAATATGACTTTGATTGAAGCAGCCAGAACAATGCTTGCAGATTCACTATTACCTATTCAATTCTGGGCTGAAGCTGTAAGTACTGCTTGCTATGTGATTAACAGAGTATCAGTCACAAAACCTCATATGAAGACACCTTATGAGTTGTTGATGGGCAACAAACCCAACATTCGTTTTATGAAGCCTTTTGGATGCCCTCTAACTATTTTAAATACAATTGATAATCTGGGTAAGTTTGATGGCAATTCAGAAGAAGGATGTTTATTAGGGTACTGCACCAACAGCAAAGGCTTTAGAGTGTACAACAGAGTCACTAAGAAGGTTCAAGATTGTCTTCATGTTGAATTTTTAGAAGATCAAGAAAATCAGAAGGGTAAAGGTCCTGATTGGATGTTTGATCTTGAAGTTTTAACTCCTTCTATGAATTATGCACCTATTAGAGAAGAAAATCAACTTGTACACAATGGAGAAGATATACAGTATGTTGTTCATGGAGTCCAAATTAGACCTGATGTAGTTCCTGATGAAGAACCCATACCTGTTGAACCAAAGCAAAGTACTGATGCACCAAAATCCTCATTGTCTGCTGAGGATCAATCTATTCAAGATGAACTTAATCAGATGCTTTTTCAAGATGTCATAGCACATTCTTATGATGATGAACAAAGAAGAGCTTATGAGGAAGCAAAGAAAAAGAACAAGCCTGCAGAGTTCACTCACAGTACTTTCGGTGACAGTACTTTCGATCAAAGTACTGTTGCACCTGTTAACAGCACCTTGGATGATTTGGATGATTTGGATGATCCTAACATGCCTGGCTTAGAAGATACTGAGGATGAGTTTGAAGATGAAGGTATTTTCTCAGATTCCAATGAAGATGTTGATTTCACTAATTTGGGTGATAATTATGAAGTTCCACAGACTCCTATCTTAAGAATTCATAAGAATCATCCTACTGATCAAATCATTGGTCCTTCCACTTCTGGAGTAATGACAAGAAACAAAGCTAAGGGTTTTACTACACCACATAATGCTTTGCTTAGCTTTGTCTATAAACAGAACATGTTGAATCACAAGGATCATCAAACATGCCTGTTCACTTGCTTTATCTCTCAAGAAGAACCCAAGAATATAGCTCAGGCATTATCTAAAGAGAGTTGGGTTGAAGCTATGCAAGAAGAACTTCTTCAATTTAAACTTCAAGAAGTTTGGGTACTATGTGATCTACCTTATGGAAAGAAGGTAATTGGTACAAGATGGGTGTTCAGAGTCAAGAGAGATGAAAGAGGGAATGTCATCAAGAACAAGGCAAGGTTAGTTGCACAAGGCTACAGACAAGAAGAAGGAGTAGATTATGATGAAGTATTTGCTCCTGTAGCAAGGATTGAAGCAATTCGAATCTTCCTTGCTTTTGCATCATATATGGGATTTCAGGTTTACCAGATGGATGTCAAGAGTGCCTTTTTATATGGCAAGATTACAGAGGAGGTGTATGTCAAACAGCCTCCTGGTTTTGAAGATCCTACACATCCAAACAAGGTCTACAAAGTTGTTAAGGCTCTTTATGGCCTTCATCAAGCACCTAGAGCTTGGTATGAGAGGCTCTCTACTTTCTTATTGCAACATGGTTACAGGAGGGGAGCCATTGACAAGACTTTGTTTATCAAGAGAGACAAGAAGGATATCATGTTGGTTCAAGTGTATGTTGATGATATCATATTTGGAGCTACCAAACAGTCCATGGTCAAGGAGTTTGAGCAGCTGATGCAGAATGAATTTCAAATGAGTTCAATGGGTGAGTTAACTTTCTTTTTGGGACTTCAAGTTAAGCAGTCAAAGGAGGGAATTTTTATCAGTCAAGACAAGTATGTATCTGACATACTTACGAAGTTCAATTTTGATGCTATGAAGCCAGTAACTACACCTATCAAGTCTATCAACTCACTGGGAAAAGATGAAGATGGACAACCTGTTGAAGTCAAGTTATACAGATCCATGATTGGTTGTCTTATGTATCTCACTGCATCTAGGCCTGATATCATGTTTGCTGTTTGTTTATGTGCAAGATATCAAGTCTCACCTACGGTCTCTCATCTGAATGCAGTGAAGAGAATTTTCAGTTATTTGAAACAACAACCTAAGTTAGGGTTGTGGTATCCAAAGGATTCACCTTTTCACTTGGAAGCTTTTTCAGATAGTGATTATGCATGTGATAATTATGATAGAAGATCAACCACTGGAGGATGCCAATATCTTGGAAGAAGATTAGTCTCCTGGCAATGCAAGAAACAGACTATTGCAGCAACATCCTCTACTGAAGCAGAATATGTGGCTGCTGCAAGCTGTTGTGGACAAGTTTTGTGGATGCAGAATCAACTATTGGATTATGGGTTCAATTTCAAAAATACTCCTATCAACATTGATAATGAGAGTACTATTTGCATTGTGAAGAATCCAGTTTATCATTCCAAGACTAAACACATTCAGATTAGGCACCACTTCATCAGAGATTGTTATGAGCATAGGCTCATTAATGTTGTTAAGGTGCATACAGATGATAATGTAGCTGACTTACTCACCAAAGGCTTTGATGTTTCAAGATTCAATCACTTGGTGGTAAGCATTGGCATGATTAATTACTGAGCTACATTTGAGGGGAGGACTATTTAGTGTAAGTATAGTCTTATGCATTGCTTGAGGGGAGGAAATTCATGTTTATTTGATGTATTTGCTATTGTAAAGAGGAGAATGGGAAAGTACTGCTTTTTGTTTTATGAAAGTACTGCTCTAGAAAGTACTGCACACGTGGAAAGAACTGTTTGTCTTATCAAAGTATTGTTCCAACGGTAATATTGAGGGGTAACTACTACTAACGGTAACTTTGTTATTAAGGGCTGTGATTTTTTAAAATCTCACCTATAAATAACTACTCTCCGAATTTCCCTCTCATATTCATAACTTATAATCTTTTCCATATCTCTCTATCTTTCACCCATATTATTCATCATCTCACTTTCTGTGTACACATATCATCAATGGCAAATTGTAATACAGTTTCAAAACACAACATGGTGGCGAATTTAGAAAAGACTGAAGCTAATGTGATCTTTCATGATATCATTGATTTTCTTACTGGGTCTCCGATTAGTTATGCGCTTTTAGTGGAACCAGATATAATTGAGCCATGGATTCAACAATTTTGGGCAACTGCTAGGGTTCACATGGAGAATGATGATTCATATATTCAAGCTACAGTTACTAGGAGAACTGTAAAAGTTTCTGAAGCCTCAATTCGTGAGGATTTATTGTTTGATGATGAAGAAGGGGCTGTTCGTTTTGATAAGCAACTGATTTGGGATACATTCAGGGACATTGGCTATGAAGGGTCCTTAACTGAACAAACATTCAAGAAACCCTTATTTTGTCCCCACTGGAAGTATTTAGTTCATGTCTTGCTTCATTGTATTAGTGCTAAAAGTACATCATGGGAGCAATTTAGGTCTAACATTGGTTGATGTATCCACGGTTTATTCAAGTGTTCTTGAATAAGCAACTTGTTGATGTACCCAAGCCTACCAGTCTTCTACCTGTTGTGGTACAACCAGCCAAGATTTTCACTTTCATAGCTAGGAAGAGTGATTTATTCACTGGAAGGGACACTCCATTGACTACATCAATGATGGAGATTGTTCAAGCTATTAGAGATGAGGCTCAAGCTAGTGATGAAAGAGAAGGTACTGCTTCTGAAGGTATTGCTTCTCCATGTGCTGCATCTCAAGAAACTTCAACACAAGGTACTGCTTCACAAGGTACTGATGTTAATGAAGGTACTGAAGTTTCTCCCACCTCATCCCACCATACTACTCCTCCTATGGCATCACCAGAACAAGATGTTCCTGTTTTCTCATCATCTTCTGGAGGAGATAATGTTCCTATACCCCCTGAAAGATTAGTGTTAGATAATTATATTCTGACAAGGGCGTTAGTCAGATTGCATAAATCTTTTGATAAACAGGCCACTCAGATTAAGAAGTTGAAGCTTAAGTTTAGAAGATTAAAGAACTTTGTATGGCCATTGGTTACACATCACAGGTTATGGGTCAAAGCTGAAAAGAAGAAGCGAAGGCAATTAAAGAAGACCACCAAAGGCACAAAGGTTCAACAACATTCTTCTGTCCAATTGGGGAGGAATTTAGAAGAAGAGAATTTGAAAGAAGATGCTGAATTTCATGAAGAAAAGGAGAATGAACCTCAAAGTACTGAAGCACATGTAAATCTTCAAACTACTGAGCCTGAAGGAACTGGTATTAAAAGTACTGATGATCAAGGTACTGCTGATCAAAGTACTGGCTTTCAAGAAACATCTCGACAAGAATTAATTACACCAAGAGTGTTAGATTTTGAACAAGAAGCTGGTCCTTCAACAATTCCACAAGAAGAAGAAGTTGATACTCTCAAACCAATACACACTGCTAGTGATGATGAAACCATTGCTGAAATATTGCATGATTTATCAAAACCAAGAAGTGTTAGCATTCCAGGAGTTTTAGAAGAACAACCAAGAGCTTCTCAACCTGTTATAGATCCAAAAGATAAAGGAAAAGGTAAGTTGGTAGAAACAAAGAAGAAAACGAAACCTACTTTAGCACAGATAAGGGCTGCTCAAGTTGCTATGAATGAGGAAGCAGCTAGAAAGTTACAAGTTGAATTGAATGCTGAAGTTGTTAATGAAGAGGCTATGAATGAAGAAGCAGCTAAGAAATTGCAAGAAGAATTGAATGCTGAAGTTGATGTACCATTACAGTCACCTATTCCTATTTCTGATCTACCAAGAAGACCAAATCTTGCTAAGGAAAGAAATGCTATGATGGCATATTTAAAAGGTCAAGGGTATATTGGATTGAATAAGTTGAATTATGTTGAGATGAAAGGTTTGTATGAAGCTGTTAGATAAGCTTATCATAAACAAGTTGATAGTATCAAAGACTATAAAGATGATAATGTTCAGAAAGAAGATGAAAGAAAAGAAAGCTTAAAAAGAAAAAGATCAATTGAAGGTGAAGACACACAGCCATCAAAGAAGATTGAATTAAGATCTGAGACTAATGATGAACTAAGGAATTACTTAAGAGTAGTAGAATTTGAGTATTCTAGAGATGATGTTGAAATGAAGAAGAACAAATCTCCAATAACTACTTTTGAAGTTGTAGAATCAAAGGATGGAAGTTACTTGATGTTTCACAGAGAAGACGAAAGCTTCAGGGTGTTCAATATGTTATGGGATTTATTGCACATAATATATAGAATGGATTTATTTCATTTATATCATGTGGTGCGAGAATATTTTGAACACAATCCATCAAAAGGAGTTGGTTTAGTCTTGCTTGGAGATCTCACAACTATTTGGGAAACTGAAGAACAAAGCACTGCTGAGATTTGGAAAAACCAAGAAGATTAGGAGATTATCAGCTGGAGATTCTTTGAAAAATCTGGAGTACATGTTTTAGAGTTAGAAGATGGGACTATGATTCACATGCTAGCAGATAGAAGATATCCGCTTACATCAGATCTCATGAGGAGAATGCTAGAGCATGGAATGGAAGTTGAAGAAGATAATGAAATTGCTCTTATGGTCATCAAATTGTTTATCAGATGGACGACTATGGCTGATGATGATGCATGAATAACTGGTATGAATCTTAATTGAATAAATTATTTTTGAAAAATCAGTACTTTCATCAAAGTACTGCTTGCAGCATTAAACCAGTTAATGATTTTAAAAAAAAAGTAATAAATGTTTTGTAACAAAGGTTACAAGAAATAAATGGTTTTTGAGATGGTAACAACAATAGGTTATCAATCCACCATGGTTACAAAAAGGATTGGCTAATCCATGAGCAAACGGCTCTGGTAAAGATATCTCAAATCCGTTTTATAGTTGACAACTTGCTAATAAGTTGTATGGTAATCAACTCACCATATCAGTAAATGTGAAGAGTTGGCTAGCCCACAAGAAAATGGCTTGTGGTAAAGGCTGTGGAAAAACCATTATTTGGTAATTAGTTCACCATAGATGAAAGAACTAACTAGTCCAAAAGGGTACAGCTTTTGGTAAAGACAAATCAAATCTGTTGATAGCTGATGATTTGCTAAAAATCATATGGTTATCAGTGTACCATGATCTTACACATCAAAACATTTGGCTACTCCAGAGTTAATGGCTTTGGTAAAGAGACATCAAATCCATTAAATTTTCAATGATTCACCTCTCACAGGAGTTTACACACCTGGAAGTGATGAGAATAGACTGAAACTTAAACTGAATTAATGTACAAATTGTCTTATGTTGCTGAAAAGATGGAGCTTGCTGAATGTTGCTGAAAAGAGAATACTGATCAAGGATGTTGTAAAGAATAATTTCTAAAGAATACTTTGATAATGATGTTATAAGCACAGAGAATACAAAGATACAATCCAAAGACAAAGACACAATCTTTCTTTGAAGATAGAGCTGTTAAAGATAAGTTTACAAAGGAACTTGAAGTCAAACAAGTAGAATTCAAGTTAGGGGAGGATTGTTGGGATATGAAAGTGCTGAAGAATGACAAAGTACTGGAAAAAGTCAAAGTACTGCTAAAGAAGAAGTCAAAGTACTACTGTCGAAGTCAAAGTACTGCAAAGCTAAAGAACTGCTATATTCGTTTATGGAAAGCTTTGTTATTCTATAATATTCTTTGTTTAGATTACTTGTCGTACAAGGATACAAATTGTAAACCGACTACAGTTATCCTTAAGCCTATAAAAGGACCCCTAGATTGGCATTAGATATATGTTTTTTTTATAATCCTAAAGTACGATTATTATTAGATTTTTAGAGTTGTTTAAGAGTCTGCATAACAAGCAGATTTAGAGTTATTAATAAAATCATTAAAAGTTAAAGTTATATTCTTCTTAGCTTTGTTAAGTAAATTCCTCATACTTAATAGAGATTACTCAGTTTTTCATTGTTAACAACTTAGGATTTATCCGAAGTTATTAAACCCTTAACAAACTATATAAGTTAGTTTGGTTAGAGTACATCGATCCAACAAAAGCCTGACGCCGTCAGGTGCAAATTAGCAAAATCGCTACTGAGTCGTCACAAATTTAATTACATAGAGAGGGACGGCGTCGCCCTCTGTTTGGGACGCCGTCAGGTGTAATTCCAGCAGCTTGAGTGTCTTAATCTTGACTTAGCCATTTTCTTCATATATTCACTCCTTTTCGTCCAAAAATGCATCATTCCAGCATTTTGCTTCCAAGAGACCTAAAAAGTGAAAAGGAACGAAATTAAGCAGTAACGGATATAAAAGTGATCGATTAAGGGCTTAAATGACCCCTTAAAAGTGTACGTTTTAGTAAAAGCACCGCAATAGTCATAACAAGCACGAATATTATATACTAGCACCTCACAAGTGGTGTTTGGATTCTCTCATCTCTCGGGTGTATATGAAATATAGTAAATGGAAATGGAAGATAAACACTCATTAAGCGGTCATAGTACATAGATTACCATAGGCTTGGGACTAGATCAAACCTCCACCGCTTTGGCGTAAGCACCTAGGAACAACTATCTAAGAGGTCTTTTAAAGGGTTGTAACATTAGGCTTACGGTTAGGGAAACAAAGGATTTGGTTGGATGGGCGATTTAGTGGTGGCAAGTCAAAAATCTTATGTTACAAGCATGAAAAGAATGGCGTTGCTAAGCCAAAACTCGACTCACTAAACTCTAGATAACTTTGAAACAAACATACATAAATATAAAGATAGATGTAGGATGGTAGCCCGTATGTTTTTTTCAAAATTTTTTTTTTTCGACACTCTTTTTTTTCTTTTTTTCGATTTTTTTTTTTTTTTTTTTTTTTTGCATACACTTTTACTCTACCATCCTCTACGATAACATCAAAATATAAGGGATTTATAGGAGCATCCCTACACTTGAGTTTTTATTACTCTAACACTAATTTGACCCGAATTGAAAAGATCAAAACACTTGGAGTACATTATTACGTAAATAAAGGGAATTTTAATTTAACGTTCTTTCCCGTCACTCCATAAAATTTAACTTTACCTATGAGTCCCAATCGTCCCAAAACTGTATACAAAGGATATGACTCGACTTAGCAACCATGCAAGTAACTAGATAATTGAACTAAGGGTTTAGTATGATAACAATAATGCACTAAAGGTGAGTGCATACAAGGTAGCCTAAGGCGATTTGGGTGTACATTTGGGGGTGGATTGTAAACAATGCTCTTCATTGATATTCCGAAAAACTGAAACATCATGAGAACCGCGAAAAGGATAGGCTCTGAGGGGTTAACTAGGGGTATCGTGTACTAAATATGAGTACATCGCAAGGGTGTGGGGGAATTACTCAACCGATGTGGAAGAAGTAATTATAATGCAGGTATCAAACAAGGGTTATCCTAATGCCTCTTATCATTTAGTTATTCCTAACTACACAAGTGTAGTCTTACTAGCGATCTCGGAATGCATCACAAAACAAGTTCTAGAATCTATTATACTACCGGTACACTCTCGAAGCATTAAAGGTGAATGATTTAATTCCTATAGATCTAGGGGCGAACCTCACATTTTGGGGTGGAATTTGAGTGGTAAAGGGTTTTTGTGCTAGTCATATAACTCCTATCCATGAGACGCTTTATTAAGACTAAAGTCCCACCCGTACATGTCATGAAAAAATTTAAATTTGGCGCTAAAATTGCCCTAACAAATATTTCTCATGGTTTATTACACAAATGAAATAGGACAAGACAAATGATCAAGGATAAGCATAGTTTCAAAGTTCCCGTTTTATTCTCCCTCCCTACACTTAAACTGAACATTGTCCCCAATGTTCCCTGAAAGTATCAAAGTTATGATAACGGAAGGTAATTAAAAGAGAAAGAAACTAATACTCCCCTGATTAGCTTGGTAGGATCCGTGTGAAGTAGTTGTTAAATTCTTTCCAAGAAGAATGTATGCTTGATAAGCTCCATCCAATGCTATGTTTCTTCTTCTTGATAAATAAAACCTGCACACTTTAAGAAAATAGACGATACCTTCGCGTAAAATTGGCGGTAAAACTATATATGACTCTACTAAACTAGGATATAATGCTTGTGGAATGGATGTTTGCAGATTTTCTGGAAAAATTAAGATCTGAGAATTTCCAAAAAGTTATAATCAGTACAGAAAATGAGAGAAAGTAATAAGTTGTTTCTGCTCCTCCTGACGTCGTCAGGTTATGATCCTGACGTCGTCAGGTTATGATCCTGACGCCGTCAGGTTATCCTGACAGAAACTGGTCTGCTGCGTTTTTCTGGAAAAATTCTAGAAAAATTACACCTTTAAAATCTGGAAAAATTCCTGCAAAACATCCATTATGACTCGATACAAGCATTTGACTCTAACAAACACACATATATATCATTTTCAATAATCGTAGTTCTCATGTTCACGTTTTTTTGAAAACGTGTGTAATCCTCCCTACACTTAGCCTTTTTGTAAAATACCTTTATATGTAATTAAGACGAGGTTAAAGACAAAATAAAGTATTTTCACAAATTCAAACATGAGAATAAACAATAATGAAAAGATATATGACACACAAACAAGCAAACAATTAAGCATGGGTTGCCTCCCACTAAGCGCTTTTCTTTATTTATGAGTCTTGTAGCTAGACTCGAAGTCGTGCTCCTACGTGGTCTCGTGCACGCTTACGTGCCCATATCTAAGCCATTCCAATGTTCTCTCACTTTTCTTGTATTCATCTCCTAACTCTAGGCATTTTTTATAGTACCTTTCATTTTTTTCATAAGTATGCCTAAGTCCCCGTTGTTTATCTCTTTCACTAAGTATCGGAATGGGAGCCATCCGATTGCATGCCTCTATATCTTTGTTCTTAAACCTAGGATGCGAACGGGGCATTTGATAGACAAAATCCTCAACTCCATCGGAGAATGTGATTAAACCATCAATCATCCGTTCATTCAACCTAGTCATTCTCTTAAAGTTTGTTCCAAATATTACTTGAGTGAGGCTTCCATCAATGAATTCTCCTAAATCTTCTAAGACCATGAATTCAACCACATAGGCAAAACTTCCAACAAACACATCCAAGTAAGTGACCGCATCAACAACATTGTCCCCTTGATAGGCTAATTCATTCACCTTAATTTTATTATATAGATTTCTTGAGATTAAGTTTAAAGGTAAGAATGAGTGCAAGTTAGCATCAAAACTTTCAAATCCTATCTTACAAGGGAACTGCATGTTAAAGGGGCCATCAAACTCAATTATACACCTAGGGTCAAAGCATTGGGAGGGGTCTTCCTCCATTTCAAAATTAACTTCATCGATGACTTCCCCGTTATCAAGTGCCTCACCATAGTCAAATTCTTCATCTGAATCCGAGTCATAGAAAGGACTATGTTGTTGCCAATTTATTTCATTATGCCCTAGGTGATTTCCAAAGTGGTGAACGGGTGAAAGGTTTTGTGGGATTGCATTTTCAATTTCGGGATTGGGAGGGGGATTGGGAGCGGGTAGTGCAAAGTTTCTACGGCGAAAGATGCGAATCATGGTGAGTGATGGGATTTACGAACAATTTCATGAAGAAAGGGTATAGACTACTAGGAAGCTAAAAATGAGAGAAAAAAAAAAGCTTACTTGATAGAAATCAAGCAAGGGAACCTAAGCGAGATAAAAATCTAACTAGCTATTCTATTCCCCGGCAGCGGCGCCAAAAACTTGATGCGCGTATAACGCGTTCGGGGTCAAAGGAACTTCCTTTTCGTCGAGCAAGTTTTTCAACACCCTAGGCAGTGAACCTAATCGATGTAGTGTAGTATTGGGTAAGCCTCAGGTATTGATATCGTTCTCTAGGGGAATAGTAATGCTAGTGAGAGATGTACTACGCTAAGGTTTGAGGTTGAGGAAGATTATTTTTTTATCTTTTTTATATTTTTTTATAAAGCTAAGGGTAAAATCTCGAGGTTTGGATTTGGGGGTGTGGTACTTCTATCGATTACTCTACTTATCTAATTATCTAAACTAAGGGGTAGTCTATGTCTATTGATGTGTGCTCGTATGATGGTTAAAAATATGTCTACCTAGATACTATTACTCCCTAGTTATCTTTTATTGGTGATTGAATTGTCACGTCCTTATTCTTAACGCGTTGTGTTTTTTAAGGTCGTAGGGTGTGCTTTTATCCCTAACTCTTTGAGACTACCTTAAGGTTATTTCCTACGAAATCTCTAGGATTCATAAACTAACTCTAAGGTTATCTTTGGATGTTTAGTCTACGATTCCGCTAAGTGACTATAAACTAAGATTCACAAAGATTACTCAAGCATTAAAAACACAACGATGGCCTAATGCACTCCTAAGCCAATTAAAATTAAGATAAGAGGCAACCAATCAATAATCAATAACTAGGTTTCATAGATCTAAGCAAACACACAATAAATTTAGCCGGACATGTTAAACATGCAAGCATACACACATACAATTGAAGACATAATGAAATAAATAAAGTAAATTACTTATCTTGATGTAAAATAGGGTATGAGAACCCTAAGATACTGTCCAAACCGGACCAAAATCGTTTTAGGTTTTTACTCCACAATTCTACCTTTTTAAAATTCTGAAAGTTCGATTTCTATATATAATTTTACATTCGCGACGGCGTCACCTTATAGTTGGGACATCGTCAGATCGCCGTCATTAGGGTTTCGTCTTGGCCAAGTCATCATTGGGACGGCGTCACGTTGTGGTTGTGACGCCGTCAGACTTCAGTAGTGACGTCGTCTGAATCTGGATCTAGGCCGTCTGAGAAGAAAAGTCTTCGTGACGCCCTTACTCTTCAAAGCCTGACACCGTCAGGTGCAAATTAGCAAAATCGCTACTGAGTCGTCACAAATTTAATTACATAGAGAGGGACGGCGTCGCCCTCTGTTTGGGACGCCGTCAGGTGTAATTCCAGCAGCTTGAGTGTCTTGATCTTGACTTAGCCATTTTCTTCATATATTCACTCCTTTTCGTCCAAAAATACATCATTCCAGCATTTTGCTTCCAAGAGACCTAAAAAGTGAAAAGGAATGAAATTAAGCAGTAACGGATATAAAAGTGGGCGATTAAGGGCTTAAATGACCCTTTAAAAGTGTACGTTTTGAATCCTTATAAGTTGTACGGTTTTCTCCGCCTCAGGGGAGTTTGTTGACATAGTGCTTAGAACGCTCGAGTTGGGTACTCGGGAGTGGAGTAGGGCGAAGAAGTACTTCGTGACCGAACCACTATAAATCTCTTGTCTCAGTTTGATCTTTCCATCTCTTACTCTTTACTTTCATTAATTACTTTCTATTGTTGTAGTGTATCTATTATATTCTTATTAAGTAAGATTCATATTGTTGTGGTTTGATTTCACAAAGGACTCAATCGAAGTTTTTCACAAGTAAACTTTGAAAACTAAATTAAAAAGCGGTAAACTATTCAACCCCTTTCTAGTTTCCCACAAAATTTTCACCAGATAAATATTTCCCCACTAAAAGAAAAAAACAGGAGCAGAGTCTATGGGACGGTCCTTTATAGGGCGAAAGTCTCTTATATATATGGGACCGTCCAGCCTTTATGGGACCATCCCCCGCTCCTTTTGATTTTTATAAATACTGCACTATTCCACAGAAAAATTCTCCTCTTAAGCACTAAAATTTTATGTCTTCTTAAATCTTTCTAACCTTCCTTCTTTGACCACATTAACATGTCGGTAATTGTTTACAAGTGATCACATTCATCCTCTCTCAAAGTGCAAGAGAAGAACACTCGTATTCATCAAGAAACAAAGTGTTGGTTTCTAGTTATTCACCACATAACTATTGTTACGTTTCTCTCCTCGATCAATATTCTTTATATCTCCATTCTTGTATATTGGTAGATCTGACTTGTGTAAGTCGTGAGTTGTTGTGTGATAGGTAGATTTGGATGGTGTGTACGTTCGTGGGTGATTGTAGATTGGACGATGTGTACGTTCGTGGGTGATTGTAGATTGGACGGTGTATGCGTCCGTATAGTATTGTGTGTAGTATTTGTGGAAAACTAGAAGGGGGTTGAATAGTTTTACCGATTTAAATTTAGATTTCAAAAGTTTATAATCAAGCTTATGTAAAATCTTGTGGATGAATAGATAGTACCAAACAATAAATAAAGTAAATAAAGAATGCAAATAAAGTAAGAGATAGAAAGTAGCGACACAAGTGATTTATAGTGGTTCGGCTACAAGGACACCTTCCTTGCCCTCCTCCACTCTCCGAGTACCCCACTCGAGAGTTCAAGCACTATGTCAACAAGCTCCTTCAAATTGGCGGAGAAGCCTCACAAAGTCGCTTACCCTTACAAAGCTAAATACCGAGTTCTTCCACGAGGTAGAACCAAACCTTTACACAACTATTACACAACAAGTATATGAAATAAGGAATACAAGATAAGCTACTGAAATCTTGTGAATGGACAAATCAATCAAGGACCCTTTGCTTGGATGACTTGTATGAGTATCGTGATCTCGCCTTCGTGAAGGACCTAAAAGAGAATCACAACAAAGAGAGAAGAACTACAAGAATGATCAAGTGATCCAAGATAATGTATGAGAGAGTTGTAAGAAGAAGGGTGAGAAAAAATGGAGAAATGGCTCACTATTTATAGACATTATGTCCATAGTTCACCTGGATCCGGCGGATCCCTTATCCAAGGGATCCGGCCAGTGTAATCCGAGGGATCCGGCCTCTAGGTCAGTTAAGTTCGGATTTTGGATACCAAACTGGGTTATAGGTTATGGGTTATGGACCATGGGTCATGGACTTTGGATCATGGATACCCAACAAGATACATTGTACCTAATCAATGGGTCATGGGTCATGGACTTTGGGTCATGGATCATAAATAATACCCAATATGATTTCATGCAATGGGTCATGGGTTATGGATCAAGCTCCATGGGTATGGGTCATGGGTCATGGTTTTTACCCAACCTATTACATGTTTTATTACAACACATTTTTATTACAACATATATGTAAATAATCAAATAGATATATTTTACAAAATAACATGTATTCTTGGAATTATACTTATGATAACTTTATATTTGTTATCAACAAAACTTAACGAGATCGCTAAATATAAACAAACGTTTGTACGGTTTATTTGTATTATCAGTATTGTGTAGATTGGTTCTAGCTAGGATTAGGACTCGACATTCCGCTTAGTGTCGTAAATTGGTGTAAACGTTAGTGTACGGTTTTCTCCGCCTAAGGGAGCTTGTTGACACAGTGGTCGTGAACTCTCGAGTGCGATACTCGGGGAGTGAAGTAGGGCGAAGATAGAGCTTCGTAGCTGAACCACTATAAATCTATGTATCTTGGTTTGATTGTTTCTTCTCTTCACTCCCTTACATTCCTTACTTAGTTATTATTGTTTATATTCATTGTGTTCATATATTGTTGTGTTGATATCGCATAAAGTTCGAATCTAAAAGTCTTTAAAAAAAACTAGTAAAAGATTTTAAAACGTAATTTATAAATGGAGAAACTATTCAACCCCCCCCCCCCCCCCCCCTTCTAGTCTCTACATTCACAAATTTTTTAAAACATGAAAATTAAACAATTATGATGAGGCATATATGACACAAAAAAATAAATAAAATAAAAACATCAAACAATTAAAAACTTGCACATGTGGTAAATGGGAGATTAACAAGTATCCATGCTCTCATGTATTAAGTGGATGTGCATTTCTTTCTTTGAAGAGTTCACAATATGTTCAAAGATATTACTCAATTGTAGAGTATTCGGCTACTTGGGCATTTGAGTTTTTCCCACTCCCTCGTGAAGCATATTGGCCGCAATCATCTATCACTAGGGGTGCTCAGTGTTTGGTTTGGCACCGAACAAACCGAAATATAAACCGGACCGAAACCGAATAAAACCAGACCGAAAATTTTAATTGGTGTATGGTTTGGTTTAAAACCAAACCGAAGTATTTAATTGGTGTTTGGTTTGGTTTTAGGTTTGACAAATACAAAACCAAACCAAACCGAAAAAACCGAATACATATCTATCCACACAAAAAAGTTTAAATTATATATATACAAATTTTATATGTTTATCTTCCTAACAAAAAATCATAATAATTTAAAATATCTTATAAACTAACCACTCCTTAAATCAGGGATTGATGCATATCTAGGACTCCAGGAGCAATTAACCTACTTGATATCATATCATCTCCTCCCATATTTCGCTTTCATTTATTTTCGATAAGTTATGAAACCTTTTGGTTTCTTAAACTTTTGTTTTGTTGATTTACTTAAGCACTTTGTGAGACCTTTTGATTTGATAATTTTATTTGAACTTTTAGGTTTTTATTTGTAACTTTTAGATTATATTTTGAAGTTTACTTGAATTAGGTTTTCTTGGTTTTAACCGAAATCAAACCGAATTCCAATTTGGTGTATGGTTTGGTTTTATCCGTTCTAAAATTGGTTTGGTTTGGTTTTGGTTTAGAGTTTTAAAATTTTCAAACCGATTAACCCGAACCATACAACCCACGAAACCGAAAACCGAACCGATGAACACCCCTATCTATCACATTGCTCCCAAGTTCTCATCTTAAACGAAAAGGAAGAGGTCGTCCTCATTCAACAAGGCTTCGAAATGGAATGGACATTAAAGAAGGAAGAAAAGCTAGCTTTTTCCGGATTTGTAAGTAAACTAGTCATTATCAGAAAACATGTTCTTCTAGGCCTATAAAAAGACATGTGGAGTCGTGATTAAACCACAGAAAAGTGGTGATTTATTTGTCTAGTAACCGACCTTTATTGTCGTTTTTTATTATAATATGACACTACATGTTGGTTTGTTATGGATATTTTGTTCAAGTACTTGACGCACTCGTGAGAAGTATACAGGTTTTTTTCATTTGGTTTTGTTTAGTGGAAGTTGTTTCTTAATGAAAATTTGATTTCCTTTTCTACACAAATATATGTGCTTCTGTTCGAGTTCAGTTGGGATATTATGCTTCTGAGTCTGCAAAATGTGTTTTTAGTTTTTTAGTGTTTGCAAAATGTGTCTGCAAACTAAGTCTGCAAGTCCAGTTTAGTGTCTATGCTTGGGTGTTTGGTCAGTGGCTCTGCAGTATATAGGTGTTTAGGAAAGCGGGTCTATAGTTATATGGGTGTTTGGGACAGCGAGTTTGCAGTTATATGGGTGTTTGGGATTGTGGGTCAGCACCATTTCTATCATGGGTGTTTGGTTCAGTGGCTCAAAACATGGTTGCAGTTGTATGTTTATTTGTTTATATCTGTTGTATTCCCATAATGGGTTGTTTTGGCTTAAAGGTCATGGGTCGAGTTGGTATTGCTGCTACTTTGCTAGGAATGCACCTGATGGGTCATGTGGTATAGATTTTATTTTTTGTTTGTAATATCTTTGTACTTTGCATTTAGTTTCCTTTGTATCATTGTTTTTCTTGGGTCTCCTATACTTAATTATCTTGTTTATTGGGTTTGCAGTTTGATTATACAGTGTGTTTGGGTCTGCAGTTTCATTAGTTGGGTCTGCAATTTGTTTTCTATTTAAGTAAAAAACCGTACCTTACTCCAAACAAATAAATGGTTCCTTCGGACGTTCCACAAGCGCGTCCTTCAGATTCCTACATACAGAAAACACGTATTAGCCTCACCTTGGGTTTTATCCCAAGACCAAGCTCCGGCGTGAGAGTAAGTTTCTAAAGAGAGAATATATGTGAGTGTAGTGAGAGAATGGTACCTTGTGAATAGTAAATGTTGGCCCTTTTATAGTTGGACTTTTCTTGTCCTCATCGGGTGGTCACGTGTGGTGATCACGACACTTTTGGGCGGCAAAATGTGCTGTTTCCTTTTTTGGGGCCTGCACAAGTCAGTCTCTAGTTCCCACACTTTATTCCTTACTCTTTTTATTGAACAATGGTCCGGAGTCTGGGGTTCGTTCCGGATTCGGTGTGCTTCTTTCAGTTGTGACTCATTGTAGGTCGTTCGGCTAGGAGTTCCGGTTCTAGCCGTTCGGCAACTGATGTGTTTACTCTTTATTGCGGGACTTTCGGTGTGGGCCTTCCGGCCACATACGCCAACATTTTCCACATTAGATTCCTATTTGGTCCTTTTGGTGTGGTTCTTTCATACCAGTGGGCCAAGGATCGTCTTTTTGAGATTTTGGTATTGGTCCTTTAGTGATTAAGTTAGTAATCTTGGTAGTTTAGTATAGAGTTTTGATATGTACGTCATATGTTGGAGTTTTTTGTTGTGCTTTTAGTTTGTTTATTTTTGTAGAATATGTAGGTTGATGTAAAATTACTATGTTCTGTTAAATAAATTTGAAAGTACTATATTTTGTTAAATAAATTTTAAAAGTACTAGAGGGAAAAAAGGAAATAGATAAAAATTCTATTAGTTCACAACAAATAACTTGATTTTCCTAATTAAATTTACCAATTAGCAAAATGTTTCGTTTCTTTTGTTACCATAGGTGCGTCCTTTTTCAAAAGCATTTAACAAATCACGAAAATAGAAAAACTGACTGAAAATGACACTAAAAAGAATTGTTGAAGAAACAAGCACTATTAGCGTAAGAAACTTTATAAGAAGAGCAATGGAAGTAAAGAAAATGCCGATAACCATATATTATAAATGGGAAATTGACTGCCATAACTCACTACAAGAATCGACGCTTTTAGTCATGAACTTTGATCTTGTGTTCTTTTATTTGGGATGAAACTTATAGCAACCCAATAAGCGACTTTACCCGACATGATATCCCTAAAAGGTAAAAATCGACTAGGAAATTCTTACCCGTGCAATGAACATTTGTTCCAGTGACCTTTTATTCAAGAGTTGGGATTGAAATCATGATGTATTCTCAAAAAGCCCTCTTTGATGAACTGAACATTTGCGGTGAGAGAGTGATACCATTGGAATAATGCTCCGATGGTATAACCCGACATGATACAACCTTAAGCTGACAATTTGATGCCTTAAAAGGTCAGGTTACGAGTCATGTTTTGTGAAACGAAAATCTAATTTAACCTAACCTGACCAAGCAAACAACCCGACATGATAACACTCCTACTTGCATTAAAGACACACCCAATACGTTACATATGTAGATTAAAGACATACCCAATACCTTACATATGTAGATTAAAGACATACTTAATACCTTACAATCTTACATATGTAGCCTAGATAGACCGTTAATCAAATACACGAATAAAAATTACTTCAGATATATATAAGATTTTAAGAACAAATATTGTTAATCGAATACATTATACTATAACATTTTAATAACAAATATCTAAACCAGTTTATTTTACATATTTAATAAGATATAAATAAATTCATATGAATCGTTATTTTTTATTTATAGTTAAGGGTTTTAAAAAGGGTTAAATCTATATAACAAAAACAAACTTTTCTTGTTTCACAAAGTTAGACAATATGGTCATTTTACTATCAAGTCAGGTAATGAATACTTTGTAAATTGTTCAATTGTTACAAATTTGTTAACCAGATACGGTTTATTTAGAATATATGATGATGTGTCGTTTTTTTATATATAACATGAATGCCACGTTGGAGAGACCTCATCCAACTCATATTTCCGCTATGATGATTTCCCTAAGGATGATGTGATCACTTGACAGAATGATAGACGAGATTCTAGAAGGCTTGCAAAGTATTGCGTATGGTGAAGACTGAAGAAGAAGAAGTAGTGGGTGCAGAGTTAAAGAAGAGGTAGAGGGTACAAGTAAAGGTAAAAGGACATGAAGAGTAAAGTCGCAAGTAGAGGGTACCAGTAGAGCTTGCAGAGTTGAAGAAACCAGTAAGAAATGTAGGTTGTGTACTTGGACAAAGAGCGCAGATGAAAGTGAATGTTGCAAATTGTAGTTGCAGAGTTGCGGAAGAAACATAGATGCAAAGTTAAAGTAAGAGGTTGCATAATAGGTCTTAGAGCAAAAACAGCAATCTCAAATGCATGATGTGAGAGTTAAGTGGAATGCCATGTAGTGGTTGGGTTGTCTTTTGGAATGAATAAGTTGGTTAATGATGGGTTGTCTTTTGTGTTGTCTTTTGGTTGTAAAACAATAAGTACTTGTTCCCTCATTGGATCTAGTATTGTGTAGTGTATTTGGATATTTTAATGCATCTTTTGTTTGAATGTCTTGCGTATTGGCATCGCCAGTTGAGGTTCTGTTGGTTACTGCATTAAATCTTTTGACTGCATTGCATTGATAAAATTGACATCTTATGTTTTGACTACATTAACATTGGTAAAATGAACTGCATTTCCTTGGGGCTTTTGGTTTTGACCGCATTTACACTGACTTCATAAATTTGTTGCATTTTGGCTTTTGGCTTTTGGTTGAAACACATTTACTACATATACCTTAGGTTGGCAATTGGTTTTTAAACACAAACCTTGACTGCATATACATCATTTATGTTGGCCAATTGCCTTTTGGTAATAACTCAAACCTTTGAGCTAAAAGAATAAACAACGAAGGGTAATGGTGTGTGTTCTTAATCGGTTTGGAATGGATCTCAACTCCATTTTGATGCCCTTGAGAAGTAACTGAAACGGTAGACCCTTGCGTGCTTCATTGTCAATGAGCAACAGAAGGCCAGGATGTTGAATGTTGCAGTATGACTCGACAGGAGGCATTTTTAGTCACGAAGGTTTGCAACTCTTTCTTTACACACTAACGCACCACTTGGCAAGCGGTCATATGGTCCACTGCTTGTGTTATTTGGATTCTAAAGACAAATATTTAGTTTCGAACAGTAAATCAAAGCAGGATAGTGGATAATTTTCAACCACTTTCTTGTTTTGGAGATTTCATAGAACAAGGACTTGGTCTCTACATGGAAACAATATGATCAATTATATTAGGCCAAGGACGTAATTGTAAAAGAACGTATGCGACTGCTTATACAATGAGCAGGCACAACTCCAGAAAATATGAGTGCCTCTACAATCATACAAATAATTTCAATTGCTAAAGTTACATACATCCAATGTTTCTTCACCTCCTACATCTTCTATGAATTCGTATCAACGTAAAACGGGATATTTATATCAACCCATATCACATTTTGCAGCGTTCTTCCTGCATATTGTTTTTTTTTTTTTTTTTTTTTTTCCTTACAGAAAGAGTCAAAAGGTCGCCGAAAATGTAACCATGGTCTCTACTCTGATCTATCTCGAACTTTGGAATTGTCAGCGTACAGTGGTAACAATGAACGTGGCCCGTGTTTCCTCTTTGGAAAACATCGCCAATATACCAACAATATTAATGCTATGAATCCGATTTGTATCGCCCATCTGCAAAATTAAATAACTCAAAATGTCAGAAAATGAATGATTTACATTTGGGAGTACAAGAATCCGATGTTATATGAATAACCCGTAAAAATTGGAGCGTTTGTTATTTAGGAAGTTAATACGTTCATTTCACATATTTGATCAAATTTAATCATATTACTGGGTCGCAATTTTGAGTTCTGCCAAATTTGCAAGTAAAAAGTGTAAATTCAGAAGATTTAAATGAAGGGAATGGGTCAAATGGGCCCATCATGCCACTTCCAAGTCCATAACTATATCACACATAAGTTTCATATCTAAATTTTCTTGAAACTTGCAGGAAATTATATCAATTGCAAGCACAAAATCTTCGACTACAAAAGTCAAATCCTACTAGTCTGCTACATCAACAAAGAGAGCTAAATCTTGTAACGAGACCACTAAAAACATCCCGATGATCAACGCATGGTTAATAAGAGTATCACAATTTGAACTGATTTAACCACACAAGATTCTTTGGTTTCGTTTTTCTATTGAAAGGCAAATCATGTCATTAATATAGGGTTAAAATGTGTTCATAAAAATAATGTTAAAATTTTCTTAAAATCTGTAATTAACAGAGCAATTTCATCCTTTTATGTGAGAAATGGTAAATTTGATTGATATATTATCGTTAATGGGTCATACGCAAATTTGTCCAAAACACATTCCAAGTGTTTATAACCTCGTAACTTGGTTTACTATAAAAATTTGATGTCACAGCTCCAAATGATGTTTTTGTAATCAAATTTAATATTCCATAGAAGTATTATTGAAAACAAAAAGAAAGACTAAAATGTGCCCAATGCCCACTCATTTTGACTTTTCCTATGTACGTCCCCTTATCATAATTCACTTGATATTAGAAATTGTAAGATTTTCTGGTGTAAAGGAAACCTTTCTGAACCAAAAAATGTCAAATTTGAATAACCATAGGATTTCAATATATTAGGTTTAAATTTACCTGTCTAAATCAAGAACCGGGCTATAAACAAGTGTTTCCCATGTTGCTACAATCCCATGCCAGACAGGGTTGTAATAGAGAGACTCTGGTGACCAAAACATCCGAGTGTATGTCTCCAAGAAGATAAAGAGTATCCACGCTCCAATCTCAATCAATATAAATTTTATGATAAAACGGCCGACAATCACCATTACAAGTGAAAACGCCACCAGCCAATTAAACAGTCTGTGATTGTATTCCTTTATAAATAAAGACTTTGACTTTCCCATCATCTGCACATAGCAAAAATGCAAAAAAAAAAAAAAAGTGTATTAGCGGTCAGTGGTCACCTATTATTAAGAAGCTCAAGGGAAAAAAAAAAAGTTACATTCCCTTCAACAATTGTCAAATTCTCTTTTTATCTTAGTCAAATGGGTTGAAAGTCACCACAAGTGTATTTTGATGCAGAAAACCTCGATTCAAAAAATTAGATTTTTATAGAAACAATAGTACTGTCGTAATCATATTTGAGGCACTAAGGGTTCGTTTGGTAGGACGGAATGAAATGTCAACTGAATGGAATAAACGATGTAATGGAATAAATAGTGTAATGTAATGATGGAATCAATAATAATAAGACTAAACTACCCATTGATGATAGCAAGTTTATTTAATGTGGTTAGTTAATGATGGAGTTTTATGTAAGGGGACCCCTAAGGAATGGTTTTGGTGTAATGGGTCATTCCTTGCAATGAATCATTACATTCTATAAATGTAAACAAACAACATTTTTTCATTACATCGTAATAATCTATTCCACTCCGGCTTTGATTACGACATACCAAAGGCTACGTAAATGTTTATAAAAACATTCAAGAATATTGGACGAAGAGTGTTGTCGTCAAACCGAACTCTATACTTGGACTTGCTACCCAACTCAGGCATTTTGTCACCTCTTGAACAACGATAGTTTATATATACCACAAGCATTAACATGGAAATATATCTAACCTTAACCATCCGTTGTTCGTATACGGTTTTAGAAGGTCCAACACACTCCGTTTCAAAACTTTGGTTGCAATGGAGGAACCCCGCATTGAATTTCGCCATGGATGGTAGTCTAAGTATTTGAAGCTGATCCATTTTGTCCTCACACTCTGTATAGAGTGCCTCACACAACTTGGAGGACTGATATTGGTTCGCCATTACGAAATTCTTATACATCTGCCAAGAAAATTTATGTGTAAATTAGAAATTACAATTTTGTAGTTTAAATATAAAGCTTGAAAAAGTAAACTGGTCTAAAAGAAATGGTTAAGTTTGAACTATCTTATACTGATAATGTATCAAATGGGTATATTTATAAGAGTAGCTACGAACGAAAGGGTCGAAGTGTCAAACAGTTAAAAAGCCACCAAAAGTATATTCAAGTGTTTACATTTTCGAAATTAATAGAAATGGACAAAAAAGTGTTGATGGTGACCTCCCCCAAAAAATTTCCCAAATCCTCCAATTCTTACTTTTTCAATATCTTCATCAAGTGTTTCAACTGATTTCTTGGCATGATGACGGCCAAAATGTTGTTCGTCAAACGCTTTTAAAGATTCGGCTCTCGAAGCTTCATGGATGGATTGTAGGGATTTCTCAGAGATAGGTAAAACCACTTTTGTCATACTATCTTCATAGATCTTTGAACATCGCTCCAGGATTTTCTTGTTAAAAACCTCCACAAGAGAGCCCGTTGATGGAATCTCCCCTTTATTCAAAGCTTCCAAAATCTAAAATCATACAATATTCTCAGATTATTTAGCACTTTTTATAAACTATGAAAGGATAGTTATAAACATATCTCTAAAACTGGCCTCTTTACAAAATATTTTGTTTGAAATTTAGTGAACGATGATATCTTATACAAGTTTTCAATATATTATCCAGAATTTACAATATTTATGATAAACTAATAAACAAGACAAAAAATTTGTGGGTCAACCAATCGCACACCCATTTTGACACCTATAGAGTTATAGAAATGTACCTTTTCAAGGAAAGCTACAAACTCATTTCCATTAAGCGATTTGCCCTCAACTATTTTTGGACGGATAATAGATTTAACAACTTCTTTCAATTGTTCTCTTTTCTGGACATAACTCTGGTCAAGTTCCCCATCTTTCAAGTCACAAAGCTTTGTCCTTTGAAGATGTGGCTGCTCGAACGTAGAATAAGAATTAGAAAATATGGAAAATCATCATTTTTTTAACAAAAGTGGTTGATGTAGGTAGAGACTGTACTTGTGGTAAGCTGAAAGCTGTGCTATTGTCACCCATGATAGCTAGAGAGTCTCGAATTTGGTTAACCTATATTAGCGCAATAATAATAAAATATTCAGATGATGAATTACATAACACATGTGTTGCTGATAAATATCTGAGTTAGTACCTGATCAATATTCTTGTCACCTGAAAAACAAGACACGTTTATCTCAGTATGTACATTCCGGGATTCTGATTCTAAAATTAGATAGCTAAACCTAAATGGTGTTTGGACGTGCATTTTTAACTACTGAAGTGATTATGAATTTGATTTTCTGGTTTAATAAACCTTGTAAAATCTCGTAAAAAAGTTGTAAGATAACTGATAATCCAAATGAGCAGTTTCAGAATGCACATCCAGTAACTCACCTATTATTAGCAATTACATAATAACAACTTCGTTTATATATTTGTACTAAAGGTATCGACTTTATAAGTATATAAATTTAATTTATAAATTACATGATACTTTATAATTTCTTGGAAATATGGGAAGGGTGTTATATTTTTGTGTATATATTTCTTAATATCAAATGGGGAACAAAACTTACCATCAGAGTTAGGAACATGACGCAGAGCTTCATCTACCATTTGTTTTACAGATTTCCCCTCTGTAACAAGCCAAAAGAAAAGTTAAGAGACAAATCGGTGTCTGAATGAAACCATCTTTCCTAAAAGAACTAGAAATTTTGAGGCTACAAGTTGATATGTGGTATAGGCAGCTTGTGTGATATGGGTTCATCTAAAAATGGGTAACTTCTAGAAAAATATTTTCATAAAATTAATAAATATAAAATATGATTAAAAACATGATATTATAATATTGATAATTTCATAAGAACCCTCGAGCTTTCAATAGAACATACAATTGACCCATTTTCACATAACTGGTTTATTTCGTCACTTCTAATATCCAGTAAATTCATATATACAGAAATTGCAAAAAAAAAAAAAAAAAAAAAAATGTTTTTTACTTACGTAAGAAGTCACGTTGTATAAGCCACAGAAGTTTTGCTGGTTCAAACGCCACATCTTGTCCCTGCAATGACATTAATGTCTAACGAGTTACACAACAAGTAAAACTTCACCTTGCCACAACCTTCTTACCACTTATAGGGCCACAAAGAATATACACTTGACGTTAATCAAACTTTACCTGTACCCTGTTAATTGACAAGAAACAAAAGAAATAAAAATCAGTTTTGATTATGTTATATGGGCTAAAAGCCTAAAACACAGATTTCAAGGATAATATGATCACTAAAAAAACCAACCTTCCATAGAACTCTTCAGCAAGCTCAACAGCAAATGACAATCGGGATATATCAGCTTCACGTATCTGAATAATGAAAACAAGAAAACCATGAGCAATCTCATACTTGACCTGTTCCCCTTTTAGCTAATGTTTTTATTTAACCTATTTGAGATGAAACACAACCCAAAACAACAATTCAAATATAAAAGGGTCGAAATTGCGACCCTTGGTAATACCATATTAAATATCAAGAGAAACTAACCGTCTCAGGTAAATTATAGATAAGGACGGAGCTCAAAACAGTTGCGAGAGCAAATATCCTGCAAAAAGACGATCCATAATTAGAACTAAGCAAAAGACAATCCATATTTAGAAATAAGCAAAAAGATCCATAATTAGACATAAGCAAAAAGACATTCATTATTAGAAATAAGGAGAAAGACAAAAAGACAATGCCAAAACTTATAAACACCTGTCATCATATACGTTTGACTTTCCAATACTTTCAAATCCCTCTGTGTCGAGATAGAAGACAGACGTCTTCACTCCATCAATGTCCATTTCAACTGGAGTTCCCCATACCCATATTCCTAAAAACAGAAAACAACGAGCAACTATATTAATAACTAGTTAATTGTTTGCAGTTACATGAGTTTAAGACTTTACATTTGATATCCATATACTAGTTCAGAATGAGTTATAATAGATTAACATCGCTAATCTATCATCTGTTGTTTATGGATGTACTAGCAAAGACAAATGCATAACCATAACTAGTGTATGTCATCATTCTGATACAAAAGGGAATACTGTCACTAACGTATTTTATTTCACTTTGTCACCAAAACAATTGCAATGTATTGCTTGATATAGAGTTCAAAAGTAGTCTACAGTTTGTAGCAAAATACCTAAATAAAACTCTTTAAATGGACAAGATTGTCAAAGGTTTAGGACAACATTCAGTTTTCCCATACATCTAGTAATGATTGCTAAATGGCAAACAGGTAAATATGGATATAAATGCTTCTGAGGGATGGTGCATTTTTTGGCCATAAATTAACAAAGAGGAATATCCGGCCGCGCGTACCTTTTGTTTTAGTGTCACGCATGTGTCCAACACCAAAACCTGTAAAATATCAACTTCATAGCATAAGATTTTGTCAACCAAATAAATTGCATATTGTGCGGTACCATCGTAAAGTTGTAAAGATGATCATACCTTCATAACAAGAAAGTGAAAGAAGCTGATTTAGCAGAAAAGATTTTCCAGATCGATATGGACCAATCACCTGATAAAAACCAATATAATTCAAATATGCAAGTGCGCTAAGAATAAACTTTACAAAGGATGTTGGACTCCAAAGAAAAGAAACATAAAATATCAAACTTACAGCAACGGCTGCAATAGGATTTTTTATTCTCTTAATAGCCTCTAGTCCTTCACTAGAAAGACGAAGCTTTGTATGACCAGGATCGGGTTCTATGATAGGAAATCTGTAGGAAGAAAAGAATACAAATTATAAAATCATACTAGAAAATATCAACATGTTACATGGTCAAAGCTGGGCTTTTGCATATGTCAAAAAAACACAATGATCAGTTTCAGCGTTCAGCTAAAATATATTATAACACTGATCTTATAGGATAAATACAAAAATGACTTAAACATGTCTTTAGATGACTGCTTAATACTGATTATTGAATTCTAATAGTTAGATTGGGAACACACATCCAAACAACCCCTAAAGCGTTATTACTCGTATATCGACAGAAGATTGCAAATTTCATCACCAGAGGTACCAATGTTCTTGATGCATAAGAAACGTCATTCATTCGCTAAAGTTAAAGGCTTTATCAGAATGTTCTTACAAACAAAATGGTCCGCATGAGGTAAGCTATCAGACACCCACCCCTATTACTACAAGTGCTTAAAGTTTTAGTATGACATCATCACATCATAAACCCTCCCCTGGGCCACTGGCCTAAAAGACTAAAATCCTACCTCCTAATATAAATCTACAATTTTGTACAAGTAACTAAACGCCACTTACGCCAAATTACCAAAATGCCATAACTCAATCCAATCCCTAGTTCTTAAATCCAAACAAATGCAACCATTCATTACTCGGCAAACATCATATAAATACTTATCACCATAACACAAGCACACATAAGCTAAAATATCAAAATCTACACTTTGACTTTTAAAGTCAAACCAAAAACCTTCACATGCAAACTAAACACACATCCATTTTTACTAATCCAAAGGGCTTAACAATAACCAATTTCCAAAAAAATCCAAAAATCAACCCAAATTGACCTCAAAAAGTCAACTCAAACCCAAAACTCAATGACCCACATCACCAAATCACAAAATATCCATAACCCATATATAAAAATCACATCTTTAAGCAAAAAGATAACTTACGCTTGGTTAAAACCATCAATCCCAAACACCCCATATGGGAAAACTAAGCACAAAACCAAACAACAGAAAGTCTTAGACATTGATGGTGATATGGGTTATCTTGCAAATGCCATAAATATAAATGTTAAATCTTGATTGGAAAAAAGGGATCTTGGAAACGTGAATTTGTGAAAGATTGTGGAAAGGGTTTCGTGTGTTTGGGTGAAGTAAGATCTGGGTTTTTGGAATTTGATGATGATGGTGCAAAAAATTTATAAAAAAATATGTTTTTTTTAATTAAAAGTAAAAAAGTTGGGTTTTTTTTATAAAATTGGATTTGTTTCAGGACATGTTTTTAAGTTGTAAAGACAAAAAAGGGCAAGAAAAGTGTGATTTGTGTTTTATTGTTGGATAGGTTCTTGATTTAGTTTATTTAAAACAAGATAGTTTTATTAAAACGTAGTCTTAAGCATGACCTATAATTATTTTATGCATAACTAGTAGAGTCGTAGTGCTAAGAGCAAAGGGTATGGGTGCAAGATAACATGCCAAAGGAAAGAAATAGATATCAATGGCATGCCATTGGCATACCATCTAACATGCCATTTGTGAGCCAAAAATTGTTTGAGTTGGTTGAGTGGCTCAAGCCAAAGGAGAAAGAGGACAAATCTTTACTATTTTTTTTAGTGTGTTGTGAGTGAGGGATATTTTTAGTGGGGTATTTTGTGGACCCAATAACATGTTATGGGTGTGTTATTAGGGAGGGTGTTTGAGTTATTGGTGAGTTATTGAGAGGTGTATGATGTGGCGATGAGGTGGCATACCAATAACGTGTTATTGGTATCCACGATACCTTGTGCTCTAAGCGGTGGATTAGTAAAGAGAAGATTGAAAAAAAAAAAAGGATGTTAAAACTTGATTAAAAACTAGTCGTGTAGTTTCGCGTTGCGACGACGGGTACTCATGTAACTCTTGAGAGTAAATATCTATCAGATATACGTTTTCTGACGAGCAATTTTCTCAACTGCACACTTAGTTTGACGATAACTTAACGGATGGGGATGATTTTTGGTTGAAACGAGGAAATTGGCCGCCGCGCGTTGCGGCGGAGCCAATTCAAGTCTGATATTTGGTCCAAAATCTAAATAAAAGGAAACACCGATTCTCATACTTTTGATGAATAATCAATCGGAGGCTACCACGCGTTGTGATGGAAGCAGTTTAAGTATGATATTTGTTCCATACAACTTTTTGTCTTAGGCGCAATGCATTGTAATTATTTTATTATAAGTATATCCAAAATGAGGTAAAGAAAACACCAAATTTGCAAAATATATATCGTAAAAAAAAACACATATTAATATTGGCCTTTTTAAGTATTTTAAAATTATGTTTTAATGTAGATATTTGTCACTGGCAGTATTTCTTAGGCTCAAAAATGTTGTCATTCTCAACTCTTTTTTTTCTCACTTGGCTTCAGAAGGCGTCACTTGTTATTAAAATATAACTATACATAAATGCCTATACGAATCTAATTATAACCATGAAGAACGGTAAAACAATAAACAAAAAACTATTGCATTTTTTTCAACAAACAACGATGGAGAAAAGTTCCATGTAGACTAATAATTATCTAAAGGCCCAATGAACAAATCCAGACTATTCTTTTTTTTATCAAAACCAAAAACCCACTTTTTATCCTTTTTTAAATATATATATATACTCCCTCCACCCCATAATTATTGTCCATTGTTGACTTTTGAGCTATTTATTTTTTATTTTAATTTTAAATATTTTTATTTGTATTATATAATACTTGATGAAAATATATTTTGCATCAAGTAGTGTATAAAACAAATAAATATATCTAAGGTTAAAGTAGAAAGAAAAAGACTTAAAAAGTCAATAGTAGACAATAATTATGAGACGGGGGAATATTTCATAAACCGTTAATCGTTATGCTAAAAGAATCATACAATCACGACGATAATTAAATCATCTTTCTATAAAGGGACACTTCTATATACTTTTTTCAACTTTTTTTTTTTTTTTTTTTTTGAGTGTCAAAATTTACGTTTTAAAAATCACCATGTGATTTTTTATTTTAAAATCACATGTGATTTTACGACATCACATGTGATTTGTGAAATCACATGTAAAACCTAATATACAAATCGAATGTGATTTTTTCGGACGCGCATTTAGCATTTTAGAGTTTAGGGTTTATGTATATATCCATTATGATATTATACCTAGTGGTTTGGGGTTTAGGGTTTTTGGTATAAGGTTTAGGGTTAGGGGTTTAGGGTTTAGTTCAAAAAAAAAAAAGGTATAGGGGTTTAGGGTTTTTGGTATATGATTTAGTGGTTAGGGGTTTGGGATTTAGTAGTTAGGGGTTTAGGTTTTATAGTTTAATATATCACACGTGATTTCTAACTTACAAATCACATGCGATTTTTTCAGACGCAAACTTTACCAAACAAAACTCGGAAAAAAAATGGGTCTAAAGTATATTGAAGTGCCTGTCTACTGAAAGATAAAAAAAATTCTTGTCGCAGTGGTGTAATTTTTACGCTTAAGGATTTACCGTTTGCAAGATATTTTATTTTAAAAAAGAAGGTGGAAATGGGTTTTTTAATCTTGATGAAAAGATAACTTGCTGTGATTAGTTAATTGGGTCTTTATAGAATATGAGATGTATATTGATCTCAACTCACAACGATGTTCTTCATAATACATTAACTATACCTATAATACATTTAAACAAACAAAACAGCTATGATGAATCTATTCAGTTCGGGTAGTCTATTTTCTAACATGAATTTGAGCCAATATCAGTTGACATCCTTCACTTCCAAGGCATGAAGAAAAAGAATACAAAAATCCATATAACATTAAGATAGATGATGACAATGACGATGATATCATACATATCACCAACAACATTCTCATCATCTAACTCAACGATATCTCCAAGTCCATATTCTTTTACCTCAAACCTTTAAAGCTAAGAATCCCAGGCCATTCCTCATACGAAGTTGAAGAAGAAAAGTATCTTCTTTGTTTCGGATGTGCGTGTAACCTTCATGTCATCATCTATCATAACGAAAGATATTGATAAGTCCAAATCTGCATAACTCGTTATCCTCGACAGTGTGTGATTCAACATGTACAAATTTGAGTACACAGGTTCCCCATAAAGATCACCATAAACCGAATTTTTGTCACATATTCTTCCAACTATATCTATTGTTGGAATGAACATGTGTATATAGAAATTGGCCCATCCGTTCGTAACTCAATGTTTTTCTGTTAGAATTTCTGGCAGCTTGGCGTCAGGTGGCTCATTTGATACCTTCATATAAAGACAACAAAAAAAGTTAATACTTTGTCAGAAAATTGTATGTGCGAAAAAAATATAATGATATCAGATATTGTAGTTTTGGTTACCAATGGAGCATTAGTCCAATGGTTGGAGCACTTGTACTTGAGTCAATTGGCCCAGGTTCAAGTCTTATCCTTGGCATTTGCTTCATATAAGTACCCACCTCCATAAAACCTATGTGCACACTGGAGAGACCTTGTGCAATAAGAGCTCAGGGGTCCGAGTCTTGGCTCATGCTCATTCCAGTTGGTGACCCACTAGGCCAGGAAAGTTGCCGGAGCTATTCCTTGTGGGGTGGACAATGGCTGGTGCCAAAAGGTACCCGGGGTCAGGGTGTTCCCGCCAATCTACACCTTTGTAGCTTTGAATGTAAAATCAGCAACAACTTAAATAAATATTGTAAAGTGAAGACACCTAGATGATCAAAATTCCATAATCATTGGTAAAATGAACCTAGCTAGCATAATAAAGATTTACCAGCAAATATCGGCCAATACGTCATTTCAAATTTATTATTTCCATTTATGCAAGTACGCTTTACTACGAATTTTATCCTTTTCATTATCTAAACATGAAAAAAAAAGTATACTGACCTTAGCTACACACTCTTTTGTTTCCCACCTTTCCTTATGTAATCACTCGATGGTCAACATGAACCGAGAATTTTGTATCATTGTGCACGAAGAATTTTCGCCAAGAAAAACATCTACTGCAACATGGAACCCAATAAGACACTCAACTGAAGTTCATCCCATGACAAAGCATTAACAAAAAAACAATATGGTTAGGTTTATTGACTTCATCAAGACGCTCAAGAAGGTGATAGAACATAAAACGTACTTCATCACGTAGTTCATGGACTAACCCTTGGACATGTTGACAATGATAGCAATCATTGTCATGGCTTGGAAATGGTGATGGTAAGAATGGAGAAGTTTGTGGATGAAGTTTGATGAAGAAGGTGGTGGTTCCACAAAGGAAGAAGGTGGTGGCATATATGTTGGTGGTGGAGCCAAAGAAGTATCAACATCCATATGATCCGGTTGTTGAGGTTGGCAATTCCTCATAATCCAAAATGGACCATTTGAGGGTGAAGGAGATAAAGACAAGGGTGCTAGTGAAGTTCCAACATCGGGGCTTTGGTGAGAAGGTTGTTGTGGTACCATTTTCTCAATTGATGAGAATGTGGGCAATGATGGTGGATGAGAAGGCCTAGGTGGCAACTATTCTAGAGAGTATAGATTTGGTGATGAGTGAGGTGAGGTGGAGGAGAGAACTCTAGGTTCTAGAGGTGAGGGTTTGGTTAGTTTAGTGGAGATGGGAGTGTTTGGTTTTGAATGTATGGTGGTGTTTGGCAAAGGTTTTTTGGTGGAAACAAGACTTTGAGGAGTTGGTTTGATTAATAGAGTTGTTTGGATAGGAACTCTAGTGTTTGGAGTTTTGCTGGGTGATGACCCGGTTGATGAAATTTCATGAAAAACACGAGCAATTTTCCTTGGAGGGCTTTTGGTTGATGAGTTTGCACTAGGTGCTTTTCTCATGGTGAAATGGTAAAAGGAGAAGTTTTGCTACTGAGAATGAGTGTTTGGATGGTGATTTGGAAGCACAAACACAAGTGGTTTATAAAGGGAGAAATTAGGCAAGTGAATTAAAGCCTAAATCACTAAAGTTCTTCAAATTGCAATGATTTGCATGCACAAGAGTCAACTACAGTGTTGCTCTATTCTAGGGAGTCAATTAAGACAATTTGGAGTGTTTAGGTTAACTAAGAGGGTTTGAAATGATTATCTCAAGTTATAAATCATGTTTTGTGCACCCGGTTCCAGCGGTTCCCTCACTTGAGGGATCCGACTAGCTTTAAGCTAGGGATCCGGCTATCAAAAGGTAGGAACAATGAATGGTTGAGTTATAGCAAGGTCTATTACCTACATATCCTGAGTGATTTGGTCCACTAAGGTGTCTTAAATGGTAAAAGACTTAAATGGCCAAGTATAACGAGTGAGAATAGCAAATGATGACTTTTATGGGAAAAATGGAGTTTTAGAAATACCAATGGGTGATCATGAATGACACTAAGAGTTTTGAGGATGGTAAATGGTTGTAGACATCATATGTTGATTAAGGATAAATTTAGAAAATTCCTTAAAAACCATAAGAAATGAAAAACAAGTTTTTAGAGCATTTTAAGGTTAAAATGAGTAAAATCAATTTGTTAAAAATAAGAGAAATATCAAAATAGGTGTTTTGAAATGAGAGAAACAATGTGTAAATATATGAGCGGAAAGATGGTGAGTTTTGAAGTAATGAAAAATCAAAAACACCTTGAATGTGATCCTAAGTCATACATGAGTGAATGTGGGATCAACTGAGCCTAAGGAAAACCTAAGTGATCATAATATAGCATGTTCAATTAGTCTAATAAAGTCTGGAAGGTTGGAGTGATGCTAAAAGGCATAAAACAAGCTTCTGTCTTCCCGGATCCATCGGATCCTTCCCTTGAGGGATTTGGCTAGTTATAGCCAAGGGACCCGGCTTTTGAGATAGAATCCTTAACAGCAAGTTTGCAACACACATTTCCACATATCAAATTTTGAAACCAATGTTCTCTACAACAAGCATATATGTATACGAGTAAATCATATTAAGTATAGCATGTAGAAACAACATATGAGCAAGCAAATAAGAAAACGACCAACTTTTGATATAAGATCAAAAGTGGTAAAATTTCTTAGTTGTTTTTGTTGATACAAACATTCATGTTTCATCACACCACGACATTAGTTAGTTCTACCATACGACAACTACATTGTTTTAAGCATACATAACAAGTTTAGATAATACCAAGAGTTACACATACAAATCGCCTCCTAATATCCATCTCATCTTCACTTCTTCTTCTTGCCCATGAGAAAGTGAGCAATGCACTTGAACATTCCCTTGGTTTGTTGAAATTCTTGTGAAGGACTTGGAATGTCGAGTAATTGGTCAATGTATGAAATGGGGTCAAGTTGATAATTGTGGATGGGATTGCTAGCTTCACCTTCGGTTTCATCGGATGAGTCGGTGGGAGGATGTGGCCTTTTTCCATAAATCATGAACCTCATTGTCCGTCCCTCGGTGAGAGGTACCATGACATGATCACAAAGAAAGTGGTCATCCATCATAGAGGATGGTTGTATTCCACTTACAAATCTTGCTAGACGGGTGAGAAGCATAGCATAGGGAAGCACCATTTTCTCGATTCTAAAGACGCTTGCCATTCTCTTGACCTTGTAGTAGGCTAGGTTGAAAGGGGTTTCATTTATGAGACAATAGATCATATAAACAAGGCAAGCATTTAGATGATCTTTGTTCCCGACCAAGCAAACGACATTCTCCCTAAGGATTTATTCCCATTTCTTGTACAACGGGAACATGTCAAAGAGTTCCATTTGGAATGGGCCTCGATGGATGATTTTGGAGTTTTGAGTGACACGAGTTTGTGAGGTTCTTTCAATGAAGACGGTATTCCTTACCGTGACGGGATCATCAAGAGGAGTGAAATAGACATGGTAAGTGTCAACCATATCATTGAGTTTGGCGAGATACCAATCACTCAAATACATACAAACACCTTGGCATAGAATGTGAAGGATTAGTGATAACTCGATGAGGGTGAGGATGAAATTTTGATTGTTGATGATAACCGAAAGAGAGATAGTTCCATCATCATTTCTGATGATTCGAACACTTTTGTATAATTCAAGGACAAAGACGGGACAAATTTGTTCATTGATGTAAAGTAGGCAATCGAAGTTGATCCTATCAAAAACTTGAGGGATGTTGGTATTTTCGATGAAAGACTCTTCAACAATACGTCTTTCATGGAAGAAATGTTTTTGAAGCATCTTGAATATTTTACAGTCCTTAGGCGTAAGGCCTTCCTTACGATGATGCATTGGGATGTAGTGGGCAGTATCTTGGTAGTATTTTTGGGTTGAGCTAGGCATGTTTGATCCTAAACAAAAGACCATAATGTGGTGTTAATTTTTAAAAAAAAAAATCTTTTGAGGGTTATCATAATTTTGCTTGAAACATCCTTCTTCTTGATTTCATTATAAGTTTAATTTATATTAACAATGTTTCTTCCTTGATTAGTTGTCTTAGATAGCTAATTAAAATAACGTGTTAACAAATTGTGATAAACCCACTTCAATCAAAACTTTAAAGATTGAAAATTGTTTTGCAAAGAAATTGAGATTGGAAATCACAATGTAGTGAAGATGATACTTACACAAGTGATTGGATAGCTAGATTGGATGAAGAGAAAGCTCCAGGAACAGTGGTAATGAGGTTAGGGTCGAGTATGAGAGAGGAGGGTGAAAGATTGGAGTGTACACTGATCATCAAATACTTGATTTGTTTGCTGATATGTTGGTTCCGCCAGATCCTTTGAAAAAAGGATCCGACACGTTATAGTCAAGGGATCCGGTTGTTCAGTAAGTTTACAGATTTATTAAGGTTGATATTTTGACGTGAGATTTTTTATCATACTTTTTGTCCAATGTTTACCTTATTCCTTAGAGATCATCTGCTTTAGATGTGATACAAGGTTTGATGAGTCTTCATGTTTACGAAACATATTTGAAGAAACACATAATAAGTAAACCATGAGACGAGAAAAATAAGAAACATATCAAATTCCATTTATTTCAATGTTTAACAAGATACAAAGGATTGGATGGATGATACTAATGTAGATTACTAAAACAACAAACATATCTTTATGCGAGAATGTGATCATGGGGTAAACGAGGGCGATGAGCGAGATGGCAATGATCACGAGCCTTTTGGTGGATCAAGACTTTAGTTAGCAATATTTCTTTTCATGATGAAAGAGTAAATTTACTAGCTTGCAAAGTCTAGGAAGGACAAAGAGGAATAATATTCTTGATGATACGTTGAGATGGAAAGTAGTGAAGAGAGACTTTTTAGAAAATTGTGACTCGATGTCAAACACATAATCCACGTATATATACACATAGCATTTAATATACGCAAAGTATTTTTGGAGAAGCTTATTATAAGAGAGAAGCATATTTCATCATTTTAACCACAAGCAATTAGCACGTTTTTGACCAACTAATTGTAACTAAGAGAACATACCTTTGCTATATTCCCTTTTTATGGTTTTTAGGAACCATAGTCGCGAAATACTTCATGAGCTTTTAAAATACTTAATCTTATTTTGGAAAAGCAAGTTGACATAACTTTGGATTCTTCTTTGGGTTGACTTCATTTTTCCTTAGATAGAACAAAGTCGTTGGAAAAATTCTAGCATGAAGATCTCTCAAAAAAGAATGTTAGAATGACTTATCAATATCCAACATTTGTTAAAAGTTAAAAAAGAATTTCTAAAAACATGATTTTTGTTTTAAGAAATTTCCTTCTTTGAAGTTTTCAAACATACATGGATCGTATCAAGTTTTTAAAGTACAATATACTCTCTGAAACTTGGTAACGAAGCTCTGATGTCAATTGTGGAAAACTAGAAGGGGGGTTGAATAGTTTGCCGATTAAAACTTCGTTTTAAAATATTTGAATCGACTTATGTCAATCCATTTAGATCGTGTGTTGGATATTGACAGATAGACATATAAATAAATAATGCAACGAGATAAAGAGTAAAGAAACACAAAACCACGCATAAGTATTTATAGTGCTTCGGCTACAAGGACTCCTTCTTTGCCCTACTCCACTCCCCGAGTACCCAACTCGAGAGTTTCTAAGCACTACACAACACAAGCTCCTTAATATGGCGGAGAATCCTTCACAACGTCGCCTACACTCAATGTTCTAAAAGACGTGAGGCGTGGCATGGCGGCATAGCCACGCCTCAAGCCTTACAAGCCTTTGTTTCATAAGGCGTGCTTAAGACGGCAAAAAAATATTTATAGATTTATGTATTTATAATTTTGTATCATTTTTTAAGAGAAATTTCAATAACTAAAGCCCTAATCCCAAATAACCAGGCCCAAATATGAGGCCAAAATAGGAATTAAGTTTTGAAATAACGAGGCCCAAGAAGGAAATAGCCCAAATACTAGAAATTCAAGCCCAAATCCGTAAATCCCTTAAATTCTTTTAAAAATGACGCCACACCTTACCAAAAGGCGCGCCTTTTCACGCCTTTTTACGCCTTATCTCACGCCTTTTCACACGACGCCTAGACCTCGCGCCTTGGTTCATTTCGTGGCACCGAGGCCACGCCTCGCGCCTTGGCGGCACCATGGCGCGCCTTTTAGAATACTGCCTACACTTTATCTGGTACAAGGCTAGACACCGAGTTCTTCCACGAGGTAGAACCAAACCTATCACAACATCGCCTACACTTTATCCAGTACTAGGCTAGACACTGAGTTCCATTACAAATGAGGAACTACTACCCAACACTACAACCCAAAAGATACAAACTCCTTTTTCAATACTTCAAAGGATATCAATACCCTTTTATCCAAATTACACAAATATACATCGACACCCCATATCGAATGTACACCTTCGGCACTATACACCAATGCCTTCAACTTGACACACTAATGGAGGGAGAGAAGAACTATCAACAAGATGCACTTCAGTGGTCTTGATGATGACGAAGCTTATCAACTCATGACCTTGACCTTGCACGTCTTCAAGAGGTTGTGATCTCGCCTTTAAGAGGAACCTAGAGAATCACACAAAGAGAAAACTAGATAAAATGATCCTTTAGATCTGAGATTAGTGAGGTTAGAACATAGAGAGAAGATATGTCTAAAAGGGGTTGACAACAAGAGAGAAATGGTTCACTATTTATAGGCAAACTGCCTACAGTTAACTCGGATCCGGCGGATCCCTTACCCAAGGGATCCGGCCAGTGCAATTCAATGGATCCGGAAATTGGGTCAGGCTAGTCCAGATTTTGGGTTGCAAACCGGGTTATAGGTTATGGGTTATGGACTATGGGTCATGGACTTTGGATCATAGATACCCAACAAGATACATTGTACTTAGTCAGTAGGTCATGGTCCATGGATTTCGGGTCATGGATCATGGATAATATCCAACATGATATAATGCATGATGTCATGCAATGGATCATGGGTCATGGATCATGATCCATGGGTATGGGTCATGGACTTTGGTTTTTACCGAACATATTTCCATTACAAGTTATATTAAGCACATATACATTTTTATAAAATATAAGTAAACAAAGTTACTTGTAAGTGTTTTATAAAAATTATGGAAAACTAGAAGGGGGGTTGAATAGTTTTGCCGATTTTACTTTAGTTTCAAAAACTTTTAGATTCGTTAATATGTGCGATCTTATGGATGTAGAGAAAGTATAGATCTAATGATAAAGCAAGTAAATAAAGTAAAGCGAAGGGAAAGAAAAGACACAACCGATGTATAGTGGTTCGGCTACAAGGACACCTTCCTTGCCCTACTCCACTCCCCGAGTCACCTACTCTAGAGTTCAAGCACTATGTCAACAAACTCCTTCACTTGGCGGAGAAGCCTTCACAACGTTGCTTACACTTTTTCCGGTACAAAGCTAAATACCGAGTCCGTAGCACGGTGGACCAAACCAACACAACTATTACACAACAAATATGTGAAATATCAAATACAAGATCTTCGCTACAGAAATCTTGCGGAGTGACAAATCAATCAAGGACCCCTTGCTTGGATGACTTGTAGGATGCTCGTGATCTCGCCTTAGAGAAGGACCTATATGAGGATCACAAATAGAAAGAAAGAAGAACAACTCTCTAGATCAAGTGATCTATATGTTAGAAGAGAATGAGAGTGTATGAGAGATTTAGTAAGAAGAGGGGTGAGTTAGAATGAAGAAATGGCTCTCTATTTATAGGAAAAAATCTTCACTGTTCCCCGGATCCCACGGATCCCTTCCACTTGGGATCCGTCTAGTGTAATCCTAGGGATCCGTGGAACGCTCCTCTTTGCCCATGGGTTTTTTGGTTATGGGTCATGGGTTATGGGTTGGTCCATGGGTTTTCTTTAGATTCAATGTATCTAAGTATACATTGTATCTAGCCAACTTGGGTATGGGTTAAGATCCATGGGTTATGGTTTTTACCCATCCTAATAAACTATTACAACAAATGCTTAATTACTACATTTTTGTATTTAAATGGCTATATGTAAATGCTTTACAAAAACAACATGTATCCTTATAATTATACTTAAGATAACATTATATTTGTTATCAACAAAACACAAAGAGATCGCAAAATATTAATAAACGTTTTTACGGTTTATTTGTATTAACAATCTCCCCTTTTTGTTGTTGACAAAACATAATGTTATGATGAGTAAAACTTAATAATAGATGTAATTTTTGAAAGCCCCTAAGTTTTACTTCTTCTCCCCCTTTTTGTCGAAACAAAAAGTTAACCCTTGGAAGAAATAAACGCTAACTCCCCCTTGACGGTAGCTCCCCCTTGTTTGGGGCGTCAAGTGAAGAAAAAAAATAAAAATCCTACAAAAAGAAAGGTTAGTAACATGCTTAAATAATCTTGTGATTGCCGAGAATCAAGATTGGGAGCCAAGGTATGTAAACAAGGCCTTGTAATAAAACAACAAATTGTAGTGGTATTTATGCCACTTACAAGCATGTAAAAAGAAGAACAAGACTTGTTCTTGAAAATGACTTCAAAAGAATAGAAAATAGTAGTAGTGATTCCTTCCATGCTTGCATAAGGTTATGGATGGAGGTTTTGATGAGTGATGGTATTTATGCGATAAAGGATGAGGTTGAGTATGAAATGCATTTCTTCCCTAACTTCTATTGCGATTTCCCTAGTGGATTGACAATGTTCACAATGTAAGTGATGTGGGTAATGAGTGCGGAAGTTTTCCGGGTTGTTTTGATTTGAGCTATGCGGAAGATGTGGTGGAAAAATAGGAAAATATGGATCAACATCCGGAATGTTTGTAAATGGTGGTGGAAAAGAACCTAGATGTTCTTGTAATGTGGGAGCTAATGGTGGTGATGTTTCAAGATCTTGAAAAATAGTATTTGGAGATGTGGGGGTGTTGAAAAGACTATTTCTTTTTGTTTAGGTTGTATCTTGTTGGAGTCTTAAGGAGTTCCAAAAGAGTGACTTTAGGTGGTGATGAAGTTGGTGTACTTGTTGGTGATGAGGGAGGTGCTATAAGGGAAGCATCTTGTGGTGAGTTATTTGTTGAGGATGAACCATTTGAGGTTGGGTTTGCTAAACAACAAGATCGGATACTAATCCGTGCGGATATCCTAGAGTTTGATTGTGGTATTTTGGATGGTGGTAGTACAAAGGTTTGGGTATCATGAAGATGATTGTTTGTACTAGGTGATTCATCTAAAGGGTTTTTGGATGACATGGTGTATTGTGTTTGTGAGGATGAGATGGATTATGCAAGCATTTTGGGAGTTCTATATATAGAAAAACAAATCATTGTAATGAATGCTTGACCCAAAATGTGGATTAAAATCTAATGATTAGATATGAATTTAAGGCATGTGATCATGAGAACACAAGCATTAAAGAGCATACTCCCTAAAATAAAACAAATGTGGATTTTTCATCCAAAGTGAGAAAACTAGAAGGTAAAAACAGCTTCTGTCTCACGGATCCCACGGATCCTTCCCTTGAGGGATCCGTCCAGCATGAAGGCTGGGATCCGTGGGTCTGGTGATGCAGGCAGCACAAAATTTTCCTTTTGGAAACATTTTTGCCTAGTGTGTGCCTATATGCAAACTATTTGGAGTTGCGGTTATCTCGACCTCTAAAAAAGAAAAAGAAAATAAACTAGAAGTAGAAAAACATCCTATTGAGATAACCCGAAAACACATATTTAGTACATAAGTACATAATTTTGTGTTATCAATGTTCCTAATTCATTGTTGCTTAAATGAATGTACTCGAAAACACATATTAGTTATGTTTCCCCTTTAGCATTCAAAAGACATGAGATGCAATGAAAAACGGGTTTTTACTTTGTATTAATAATGAAAAAGCGATTTGTCCTAGACGCGAGAAATTGTTTTTGTGAAAGTGATACGGGAAGGTATCATCCTTTTAGAAAACATTTTGAAAAGGGGTTTTCTTTGAAAATGTGTATGTGTTAAAAAATAAGAAAGCTATAAGTGAAAAACTTATGTTGGGTTTTGAAAATTCCCGTATTGTTTGTGAGTTGTGCGTGAAATAGAGATCCTAGACTCAGAAAGAAGAAGGCTAGTGTTTACATACCTTGTAGAGTCAAATAAGTTACGACGTTTGTTCCATTAGACCAAGACCAAGACGAAGTGGGTTGAATTATTCCCGCTTCAACGGTTTGGTGAGGACGTCGGCTATGTTGTCTTCGGATGCTACCTTCTCAATAGAGATGTTCCCCTTTTGAACATTGTCTCTTAAGAAGTGATGACGAATCTCTATATGCTTTGTGCGAGAATACAATACCGGATTCTTGCTTAAGTCGATGGCACCTTTGTTGTCACATAGGATGGCTATGTCGCTTAGATGAATGTCGTAGTCGACTAACGCTTGTTTCATCCATAGTGCTTGTTGGCATGCTTTGCCGGCGGAGACGTACTCGGCTTCGGTTGTTGATATAGCTAGTGCCGTTTGTTTCTTAGAAAACCAAGACGTTAAACAACATCCCATGAAAGTACACACCCCACTTGTAATTTTTCTATCAACGTAATCACCTGCATGGTCAGAATCTGCATATACAATTGTTTCTACTCCCGTGCCCTTGGGATACCATAATCCTAATTGTGTTGTACCCTTAATGTATCTAAATATCCTTTTTACGGCTTCTAGGTGTGATGTTTTAGGGTCTTCTTGAAACCTAGCACATAAGCAAACACTAAACATGATATCCGGCCTACTTGTCGTGAGGTAGAGAAGACTACCTATCATGCCACGATATTTAGTATTATCTACGGATTCGCCGTCTTCATCTTTTGTGAGTTTGGTGTCGGATGACATTGGTGTTCTAATTGGTTTCGACTCTTCTAGACCGAATTTCTTTAACATCTCCTTTATGTATTTAGATTGATTAAAGAAGATACCACCTTCTACTTGTTTAATTTGTAGACCAAGAAAGAAACTAAGTTCTCCCATCATACTCATCTCGAACTCGTCATGCATGATTTTAGAGAAATCATCACACATGTCTTGACAAGTGGATCCGAATATAATATCATCTACATATATTTGCACTATGATTATATGTGATTCTCTTTTCTTAGTAAAAAGTGTGTTGTCAACTAACCCCATGGTATAGTTGTGTTTAATCAAAAAGGACGTGAGTCTATCATACCAAGCTTTTGGAGCTTGTTTAAGACCGTAAAGGGTTTTCTTTAATTTATATACATGTTTGGGTTTTTCAAAATCGATGAAGCCCGGAGGTTGAGCTACATATACTTTTTCATTAATGAAACCATTTAGAAAAGCGCTTTTGACATCCATTTGATAAAGCTTTAGATCATTAGCACAAGGATACGCAAGAAGTATTCTTATAGACTCTAATCTAGCCACGGGGGCATAGGTCTCATCAAAGTCTATTCCTTCTTGTTGGTTATACCCTTGGGCACCGAGTCTAGCCTTGTTCCTAGACACTACTCCGTTTGCGTCTAATTTGTTTTTATAAACCCATTTTGTTCCTATTATGGTTTGATTACTAGGTGGAGGGACAAGCGTCCAAACATCATTAGAAACGAATTGATTTAGTTCTTCTTGCATAGCCATTACCCAACTCTCATCTTTTATGGCTTCTTGTGTATTCTTAGGTTCTATGGTTGAAACGAAACAAAACAAGCTACTTTGGTTTTGAACTTGAGACCTTAATGTTCGTTCGTTTAGCTTTCCTATGACTTTATCTACGGGGTGATCTTTGGACTCTTTAATGTTTATGATTTCATCATTTAAAGGTTCTTCTTCTTCATTTATCTTTTTCTTTATTACTATAGCTTCACTTTCTATGATCTCGTCATCGACAAGAGGTGGAGAGGGTTTGGGTGGACTTTCATCAAATTTTATGTTTAATGACTCTTCTACCTTCATTGTTTCTTTGTTTAATATGACGTAAGCTTTGCTATTTGGCGAGTAACCTAGAAAGATACCTTCGGTTGATTTAGGATCAAATTTTGTAAGGTAATCTTTAGTGTTAAGAATAAAACATTTGCTTCCAAAGACTCTAAAGTGATTTAACGTAGGCTTTTTGCCTCGGAGTAACTCATATGGAGTTTTTCCTAAGATTGGTCTAATTAAGACTCGATTGAGTATGTACGTTGAAGTATCAACGACATTACACCAAAAATTTTGAGGTATGGATTGTTCATTAAGCATGGTTCGACTCATTTCTTGTAGGGTTCTATTCTTTCTTTCTACTACCCCATTCGATTGTGGAGTGCGTGGAGCCGAGAAGTTGTGAGTAATACCATTAGCGTCACAAAAGGCTCCAAATTGCACTTCATTATCGAATTCCCTACCATGATCCGTCCTAATGGACACTATAGGACTTCCTAGTTGTCTTTGGATCTTTTTGCTTAATATTTCAAAATAATTAAAGGTTTCCGTTCTGTTCTTTAAAAATTTTGTCCATGTATACCTAGAGTAGTCATCCACTATGACCAAAGTGTAGTAGTTGCCTCCATAACTTTAGATAGCGGATGGACCAAATAAATCCATATGTAGTAATTCTAGACACCTAGTTGTAGACACCATGTTTTTAGCTTTATGACTAGAATGAGCTTGTTTTCCTACATTACAAGCATCACAAAAATGATGTTCATATTTTAACTTAGGTAGATCTCTTACTAGATCTTTGGATGATAGCGATTGAAGAAGTCGCATGTTGGCGTGACCCAATCTTCGATGCCATAAGGTCGAAGTATCATCCATAGAAGTAAGACATAGTTTGTCTTTAGGTTCATTACCTATTTTAATGACATAGACTTCGTGTTTCCTAATTCCTCTTCCTATGGTTATGCCATTTTTTAGTATCTTACTACCGGTTTCGGTAAAAAGTACATTGCACTTTTTATCACATATTTGTCCTATACTTAAGAGGTTAAAGTTTAGGTTTTCTACGTGACACACATCGTTAATGGTTAGAGATTTGTTAGAAATCGTACCTTTACCGATGATTCTACTTTTGCTATTTCCAAACACCACATTACCTCCATTTACGGATTCATATGTGGAGAATAGATCCCTATTGCCGGTCATGTGCCTCGTGCACCCGCTATCCTTAACCCATTCATCGGGGTCTAGGTCGACCTTTAAGCACACCTAAAACAATAATAAACTCAAAAGTTTGGTCCCCATTTGTTCATGGGTCCATTAGTGTTAAACATTCCATTCATGTTAGACATGTATGGATAAGATGAGTATGCATTCCATGGAGCAAAGTTTTGAAAAGGAAAACCGTTTTGCATATTTGGGTTCCATCCTATTTGATGGTTACTTCTTGGATAAACGTTATTAGGTCTCCTAGATGGATTATGTTTTGAAAAAGATGGAGCTTTGTTTCTTGCAAAAGTAGGATTATATTTTGGAGGTGGTTGTCTAGTGGTGACATGAGTTGGTTTCTTCCTATTAACGATAACAAACTCAGTTCTAGATGAAGAAGCTACGTTATTACCACTATTTGCTACAGCAGATCCATGGATCCCTGTCTGTACACTAGCCGGTTCCCTTTTTGAGGGATCCGTGGGATCTGCCGCAACAGTGGCTGGTTTTTCTAGTGCCTTAACAAATTTTGTTTATTTACTTTCACTAGTTGATGGATCAAGTTGTTGAGTACCTAGACCTTTTTGATTGTTACCAGTTTTAACACTATCTAGTATTATATCTAAAGTGTTCGTACTCATTCTAGCAATTTTAGAATCTAGATGATCAACTAGTGTTTGAAGTTGAACGCAAAGTTCACATTCACCACTTGCTATTTTACCCTTTTCTAAACATTTTAGTTTTGCTTTTAATTCTATGACTTCTTTATCTAAACGTTGATTTTGACTCTTTAAAAGCTTGTTTTTGTTAATTAGTTTTAAGCTAATATTGCATAGTTTGTCATATTCATTATGCAATGAGTCGTCATCAAGTGATGAACTACTATAGTATTCGTGACATACCTCGTCATTTGCCATGAGACAAATTTCTTCGTCCTCCTCGTCGCTCATTCCCCACATTCCGCTCACGAATGCTTTTTGATCATCCCTTTTGGGACACTTACTAATAAAGTGGTTTGGGTCCCCACATTTAAATCAAGTACGATCATCCTTTGGCTTCTCGTCTTCTTTGCTTTTCCGAAAGCCTTTCTTATCGTCATACGGTTGTTTGACGTATCTTCCCTTTCTTCTAAAGAACTTTTTAAAGTCCCTTACCGCCATAGCGTACTCCTCGTCGCCACTACCCGAGGAGGAGTTCTCTTCATCGCTTGAAGCCTTTTTGGCTTTTAGGGCAAGAGATTTGTGTTTCTATTTCACCTTTGAGGCTTCGGAGTCTTTAGCCAGGACAAGCTCGTAGACTTTTAGGTTGCCTATGAGTTCATCGAGGGTGAGGGTTGTCAAATCTTTTGACTCTTCGATCGCCGTCACCTTGGAACTCCACTTCGATGGGAGTGCCCTTAGATATCTCCTAACATGGTTACGGCTAGAAGAAGATTCATCAAGTGCTTGTAAAGATGTAATAATAGTATTAAAGTTAGCAAATGAATGATCTATAGTTTCCTCATCCGATTTGAACAAATAAATCAATTTTATTATTTTTAACTTGTTCGTTGCCTTGATGAGTTACAACTAAAGAATTCCAAATTTCTTTAGAGGTTTTAAGCAAAGAAATTCTTTCAAATTCCTTTTTCGGTAAAGCATTATATAAAACCATTTTTGCTTCACTATTTTTAGAAAGCTTTTTCTTCAAATCATCATTTAGTTTATCATGAGGTATGTTAACTATATTCCCTTTATCATCTTTTGAGGTAGCCTCAAAATCGCCTTCAACAATATTGTACCAAAGATCAATATCTTTAGATTTCACATATGTTTCGAATTTATTTTTCCAATATATAAAACCATCAATTTCAAGTAGTGGTGGTCGTTGCATATATTGCCCTTCCTTATAATTTTCAAAACCCATAGTGATCGAAAAGTTTTTAAAATACAATTTTACTTTAAAACTTTTATAAACTTAGCTCTTGATGCCAATTGTGGAAAACTAGAAGGGGGGGTTGAATAGTTTTGCCGATTTTACTTTAGTTTCAAAAACTTTTAGATTCGTTAATATGTGAGATCTTATGGATGTAGAGAAAGTATAGATCTAATGATAAAGCAAGTAAATAAAGTAAAGCGAAGGGAAAGAAAAGACACAACCGATGTATAGTGGTTCGGCTACAAGGACACCTTCCTTGCCCTACTCCACTCCCCGAGTCACCTACTCGAGAGTTCAAGCACTATGTCAACAAACTCCTTCACTTGGCGGGGAAGCCTTCACAACGTTGCTTACACTTTTTCCGGTACAAAGTTAAATACCGAGTCCGTAGCACGGTGGACCAAACCAACACGACTATTACACAACAAATATGTGAAATATCAAATACAAGATCTTCGCTACAGAAATCTTGCGGAGTGACAAATCAATCAAGGACCCCTTGCTTGGATGACTTGTAGAATGCTCGTGATCTCGCCTTAGAGAAGGACCTATATGAGGATCACAAATAGAAAGAAAGAAGAACAACTCTCTAGATCAAGTGATCTATATGTTACAAGAGAATGAGAGTGTATGAGAGATTTAGTAAGAAGAGGGGCGAGTTAGAATAAAGAAATGGCTTTCTATTTATAGGAAAAAATCTTCACTGTTCCCCGGATCCCACGGATCCCTTCCACTTGGGATCCGTCTAGTGTAATCCTAGGGATTCGTGGAACGCTCCTATTTGCCCATGGGTTTTTTGGTTATGGGTCATGGGTTATGGGTTGGTCCATGAGTTTTCTTTAGATTCAATGTATCTAAGTATACATTGTATCTAGCCAACTTGGGTATGGGTTAAGATCCATGGGTTATGGTCCATGGGTTATGGTTTTTACCCATCCTAATAAACTATTACAACAAATGCTTAATTACTACATTTTTGTATTTAAATTTCTATATGTAAATGCTTTACAAAAATAACATGTATCCTTATAATTATACTTAAGATAACATTATATTTGTTATCAACAAAACACAAAGAGATCGCAAAATATTAATAAACGTTTTTACGGTTTATTTGTATTAACAAAAATGGTTTTGGTTCTATATAACTTATTTAACTAAACATGTTTTGATGATTTTATATGTTTAGTAAAAGTGTGTTAGTAAACTATTGGCTCAAAGCTTTTACGTATTTTATTTATTTCGTTAAAATGATTTTACAATCATTTGAAGATCGTAAAATATAAATAAACGTTTTTATGGTTTATTTGTATTAAAAAAAAAATATATTTTACCGTTTAACAAATAGGCTTATTTAAAAGGATAAACTTTTTATTATTATGAATTGCTAATTAAAACAAGTATTTTAGTTATAATGTGATGAATGAATTTTTACTTGTTTATGCAAAGATACACGTTGTATTAGGATACTTTCAAAATCTAATATCCTATATGTTGGGATTTATATCGAGTTGATAAATACAAAACAATTAATGAAGAACGAAGCAAAGATGAAACTACAAGGACTTAAAAGGCAAATAAATAATTCTACAAAAGATGGAGGTGATGCATGAGTTCGGGGTTGAAATACTTCATTTCCTACAAGCAAGCTTTACAACCCACTAGGCAGTGTACCTAATCGTTGTAGTGCAGTATGGGGTAAGCTCAGGGGGTTGATCGTTCTCTAGGGGAATAGAGATGCTAGGAAGAGATGTATCACGAGAAGGTAAGGTTGAGGGAGATTCTTTTTAGTTTTTTTATATTTTTTTGAAAGCAAGTGAATATCTCGGGTATAGGAGTGGGGGGGGGGGGTACTTCTACCAATTTTAACTACTTTTTAATTAAACTAATTAACTACTTCAACAATGAAAGGGAAAGATACGCTATGTTAATGTAGGTGTGCTCTTATGATGATTAAAAATGTGTTTACTTAGATGTTCTTACTCCCTAGTTATATCTTATTGGTCAGTTGAATTGTCACATCCTCATCTTAATTGGTGCGTTGTATTCCGTTTGGTCATAAGGCGGTGCTAAATTCCCCAATTCTATGAATCGTAACTCTCCTCTAGACTATTCGGGATCACCAGGTACCGTAGTATCTCCACCGAATACTCTATTATCCTAAAGCTACAACTTACGCAATAAACACAACGATGGCCTAGGTGCACTCTTAAGCTTTTTGCTATTTAGGACGTTCAAGCTCGCAACAATTAAAGAAGAAGCCAATTTTCCTTACTCTAGCGTCTACCAATTAAGACAAGAGACAATCTAACAATAATTAACAACTAGGTTTCATAGATCTAAGCAAACACAATGATAATTTAGCTACTCATGGTAAATAAGCAAGCATACACACAAACAATTAAACATGGGGTAGACATAATGATAATATAAATTAACAATCTTATCTTATGATGTAAAGAAGGGTATGGAACCCCAAAATACTGTCCAAGTCGGACTACAACCGAATTAGGGTTTGCTCTCCAAAGTTCTACCTCCCTAAATGTAGAAAAACCGAATTCTATATATAGATTTACAAGTGCGACGACGTCGCCTTTTGCTGGTGACACTGTCAGGTCGCCGTCATTAGGGTTTCGTTTGGGCCAAGTCATCGTTGGGACGGCGTCAGCTTATGAGTGTGACGCCGTATGTCTTCAATAGGGACGTCGTATGGGATTTTTTCCTTGGTCGTCTGGTGTAAAACAAAGAGTGACACCCTCCAGAATTAACACGTGACGTCGTCAGGCTATGGAACCAGAAAATCACCAGAGCCGTCACTTGAACTTTTATCAAAATCTTCAACAAGTGACGACGTCGCCCTTTGAGATGGGACGCCGTCAGGCTTTAAGAACAGCTTGAGTCTTGATTTTGTCATTTTTTTCATGTTTTCGCTCATTTTCGTCCAAATATGCTTCATTCCAACATTTTCCTTTCAAAAGACCTAAAATGTGAAAAGGAACAATTTTAAGTAGTAACGAATATAAAATGTGTCGATTTAGGGCTTAAATGACCCCCTAAAACGTATGTTTTAAATCCTTATCACGAGGATTCTAGACGATAAATATTATATTTGTTTCCTAATACAATTATGAGTCATTGTAAATCCTAATGTCTCTAGTATATAAAGAGACATAGGCGTGAGTTTTAGAATGTGCACAGAAAAGATGTAGTCGACTAGGTGTTTTGGTTTTAGCCTAAAGGATCGTTTGATTTCTTATTATTGTTAGGTATAACACGTTCTACTATTGATTAAGTAGAATTGGGGCTTGTATGGTGTGAATGTTATGAATGATAATGATAAAAAAACCTTGTTAATAACAATTGATTATTTGTTTGAATATTCCGCCTTTGTTATTATTCATCATAGATTAGATCTAAACAATCTCGAGCTCACAACGATCTTCACAATTGGTATCAGAGCCAAGAGGCTCTCGATATAGGATGTAAAAGGTTTTATTTGTCGAAGAATGATGAAAAAAATCAATTTTGGTTTTATGTTCGTATCTTTCTGCAGGGCTGTTTTCAAGAGACAATATCTCATTCGTTAACCGTTGGATCGCGACGAAATTTTGTTGGAGGTTCTCTGTATATCAAGGTATATTTTTAGCATAGAGATCTTCAAATCAGAGCTTTTAATCGTAAGTTATTAATTGTCGAAAATTGCTGCAGAGAAAGGTGTCGTTTTTCAGAAAATCGATTTTTAGGGCTCTTAGGGTTTCGAATTCAATTGATTTCCTTATTCTACTGATTTGATTCATCATGGAAGTCGATTAGAAGAATCATTGTACTTATAAATCCTGCTTTAATACATTAAGGTAATCGCTTTTGAATATCCATGTGTGTTTGCTGCTACGATTCATGTTTTTTGGGTTTTTAAGAAAGAAGTTGTTGATCGTTTATGTTACTGGATTCATTTTGGTACATGGTTTCAATCTGTCATTGTGTAACACCCTAGGCAAATCCCACATCGGCTGTGGCCTGGAGAGATGCTGGGCTCATAAGATAACATTTGCCTTATAATGACACAACGCGTTTTGTGGTCTACTGCGGGTGGAGTTCTTAGGAACTGGCAGTTAAGCGTGCTCATGTGAGAGTAGTACTGGCTTGGGTGACCTGCCGGGAACTCTTCAAATGAGGCCACAAAAACAAAGCCGTGAGCCTGCGGGCAAAGCGGACAATATTGTGGTCTGAGTAGGCGGGATGTTACACATTGCTTTATTTGTATCTTAATCATGGATCAACAATTGTATACTGGTAATTGAAGCAGATTAATAAACCCTTAGTGTATAAAAGCAAGTATCAGATACTGGTAAATCAAGTTGGATTTGTATACTGAGAACGTATGGTGTCTAGGGTTTTTCTAAAACCTAACTTGATAAATTAGAGTTACTGCTTGCTTGGTATGTTAATGAGTTTCTGATGCTGCTAATAAGAGGTTAATGTTGCTACCTTTTTAAGTTTGTACTGCTACAACTTAGTGCTGCTAGCTTATTTGTTACTACTTCTATGTTGTTAGTTCTACTTGAGGTTCAGATTAATAATGCTCGTATAGTTTTTAATGCTACCTAGTCATATATTACTTATGCTACAAAAAACTTAGTGTCGGGTATGCAACTTAATACTGCTCGAAATTTTGTATTGTTGGGTATGCAAGTTAGTAATATTGTCATACGTTAGTATTGCTCTTGGTTCATTAGTACTGTTGGATGGATTTTAGTACTGCTACTGGTTTGAATTTCTCATGAAATTTTATCGTTAATGATGCGTGATATCTCTGGTCATTAAAGCTTCCTGTTGGACTTAGTATTGCTTGTCAATTTGTACTACTGATGGTTGTTGATGCACATAGGTTAAACCCTGTATGACATGTAAAATCAATCTATGATCACTTTAATGAAGAAGACAACATGTTTGGCTAAGGACAACATGAATATATGGTATGTGTGGAAACACATACCTTTTCTTTATTAAAACCGGACCCAAAAGACCAAAAACTAACCCCTAAAGCCAAATATATTTGTGTTTTTGTGTTTATGCATGTGCAGGTAACGGATATTGCAAAACGGATAAAGAAAAGACAAAACGGATGAAACCGAGCACGAGATTGGAAAAAAGCGTGAAAGCCGTAGCCGGGGAATAAAATTCTATATTTTGGATCTTGGATGCTTAAAATGGCAAAACACACCATCATCTTTACTAAAATTACACATTGGTCCCTAAACGTTTACAAAAGGTTTCCTAAAAATAACTTAAGTTAAATTAAACCTTTCACCCTTTCTAAACCCCCTTCCCATTTAAACCCTTACTTAAACCAAAACGGACCCCCATTATAAAACCTACAAGTCCAAATCCTTACCCCAATAGTCCACTACCTTTTATACTCCCGCATGAACCCCCAGTTCAATCTAACCTTTCACCCTTATAAACCTTACATCACTTGACCCCTCAACCAATTAAACCTTTCCTTATCACCCCGGTTCATCCCTTCCCAACACTTAAACAATAATAAATAATAACAACGCACCCTTTTTACCCATCCCCTTCCTCCCACACTTTCACCTCGATCACGCTCCATTTACCTTCACTTAAAAAAACTTATAGAAGATCCTGACACCCTGGCAGGGTCCTGACATCAAAGAATGCCACATGGGCAGAATGAAGCTTTTTGATCGGATGAAACGCGTCATTGCTTTGATCAAACGGCTGTGATTTGAGCATATGATTGATGGGATGATAAAGGGCCAAGAATAGATGATCCAGAGGCTTCTCAAACCCTAGGTGAGGGCTATAAATACACCCTCACCACAGACTTGAAGGCTGTTAGAGTTTAGGTCAAATTTAGGGTCGTTTAGCTTAGGGCAAATGATAAAAAAATGCATTGAATTTGACACTTTTTATGATTGTGTGTAGCCAACTATTTTTTTTCTTATTGTGTGTACTGAACTTTCAAAATTCGATTATTGTGTGTATTTTGTGACCATTTTACCCTTAATTTTTTCAAATTTCGAAGGGTAAAATGGTCATTTTACATGGCAGAATAGTCACAAAATACACATAATGATCGAAATTTGAAAGTTCAGTACATACAATAAGAAAAAAAATAGTTGGCTACACACAATCACATAAAGTGTCAAGTTCGATGCATTTTTTTGTCATTTGCCCTTTAGCTTATTGCTTATTTTTATTTCATTGTCTTTAATTTCAGTTGTAATTTACTCTTTAAGCTTTGTAATTCACTGTTTTATTAATAAAATTTAAGTTTGTTTTAAATATATTGTTCATTTACATTTTATGTTTTCAATGATGTTTATTAATGGTTAAATAAAGCTTCAATAAGCTATTTTAAGCTTTTATTCACTTTAATATAAGCTCTTACATCTTTTTGTAAGCTTATTTTGTTGTTTTATTTGATTTCTCAAAAAGTCAAATAAAGTCAAACTCAAAATAAGCTGTTTGGATGATAAGCCAGTAAGAGAAGGGCTTATTGGACTTTACTAGCTTGTCCTTGTACAAGTTAGAGCTTGTAGATTAGCTCCTCGAGCATTTTACCCTTGTTTAGCTAGAGTTTTATATGTTTTCTATTTAGTTTCTTATAAATTGCTTATTTACTGCTTATTATTGTGCTTATTAATCATTTTATACTTAGATATGCTTATTTGTCTCATTGGTTGTTTAGTATATGTTATCATAGTCATTGGTTTTAAATTTCCATTAAAACACTTAAAAATAACAAAAAATAGGGTCAAATATGTTTTAGCTTATCATAAGCTTATTGGTTGTTCAATTATGGTTCTCATAAGTCTATGTGACATATTAAGTCAATTTGAGTCTGAAAATTACAAGGTTTAAGGTCAAATCAGTGTAAAAAAAAAGTTTTAAAGGAGTGTTTGGGTCAAGGGTCATTTTGAGTAAAAACTGGTTTCGGTCATTTGTCTCTTTTAGATTTAGTTTAGAATCAATATATTCAGTAGATTTATAGTAAATTAGACCAGTTTTAATTAGTTTCAAAACATTTTGACTCAAATTTAAAAGTTGTTCGATTTTCATGAGTATTAGGTAAGTTTTTATAGCTTTTTGAATCTAAAGCTTATTGAGTCAAAGTTGAGTGTCATTTTGGTGTCTAAATCAGTCCATGTTCCATTTGAGTCTATTAGAGTAAGTGATAACGGTACACGCGTCGTTCGGGGTCAAAGGAACTTCCTTTTCGTCGAGCAAGTTTTTCAACACCCTAGGCAGTGAACCTAATCGTTGTAGTGTAGTATTAGGGTAAGTCACGGGAATTGATATCGTTCTCTAGGGGAATAGGAATGCTAGTGAGAAGTTACTACGCTAAGGTTGGGGTTGAGGAAGATGTATTTTTTTTATCTTTTTATGTTTTTAGGAAATGGAAAGGTACGAATCTCGGGGTTTGGATTTGGGGGTTTGGTATTTCTACCGATTACTCTACTCGTCTAATTATCTAATCTAGTGGTGTATGTAGTCTATGTCTATTGTTTTGTGCTCGTATGATAGTTAAAAATGTATTTGCTTAGGCTTTATTACTCCCTAGTTATCTCCTATTGGTGGTTGAATTGTCACGTCTTTATTCTTAATTGCGTTGTGTCTCCAAGGTCGTAGGGTATGCGTTTATCCCTAACTCTTTGAAGCTACCAAAGGTTAATGACTACAAAATCTCTAGGATTCATAAACTTTAACTCTTAGGTATTCTTTGAATGACTTGTCTACAATTACTCTAGGCGATTATAAGCTAAGGTTCATCAAAGATCAATCAAGCATTGCAAACACAACGAATGACCTATCGCAATACTAGGTCAATCACAATTAAGATAAGAGACAACCAATCAATATTCAATAACTAAGTTTCATATTACCTAAGCAAACACACAAGTAAATTAGCCGGACATGGGGAACATGCAAGCATACACACAATCAAAGGAAGACATAATTGAATTAATGAAGTAAAACACTTATCTTGATGTAAGATAGGGTATGGAACCCTAAAATACTGTACAAGACAGCCTTGGTTCGGTTTAGGTTTTTACTCTAAAAGACTACACACTGAAAACTAAAAAATTTGGATTCTATATATAAGATAACAAATGCGACGGCGTCACCCTTTGATTTGTGACGCCGTCGGGTCACCGTTATTAGGGTTTCGTCTTGGCCACGTTAGTCTTGCGACGACGTCACCTTTTGCTTGTGACGCCGTCCCCTTCAGTCTCTGACGTCGTCTTGGCCACGTTAGTCTTGGCCATTTTCTTCGTATATTCGCGCCTCTTCGTCCGAATAAGTGTCCTTCCAGCATTTTGCCTTCAAGATACCTAAAAAGTGAAAAGGAACGATATTAAGTAATAACGGATGCATAAGTGATCAAATAAGGGCTTAAACGACCCCTCAAAAAGGTACATTTTAAAACCTTATCAAATATCCTTACACTTGGTATTTGCTTGTCCTCAAGCAAATGTACTTTTAGCCAACTGATTTATAAGTTAGAGGTCATGAAGCATTAGTTTAGAATGATTCACAACACATATAAGCCCCGCAAAAGTCATAACAAGCACGGAAATTACATACTAGCACCTCACATGGGGTGTTTAGATACTTACATCTCTCGGGTGTATATGAAATATAACAAGTTGGAAATGGAAGATAAACACTCATTAACCGGTCCTAGTACATAGATTACCATAGGCTTGAGACTAGATCAAACCTCCATCGCTTTGGCGTAAGCACCTAGGAAAGACTATCCAAGAGGTCTTTTAAAGGGTTGTAATGATAGGCTTACGGTAGGGAAACAAATGGTTTGGTGTGATAGGCTATTTAGTGGTGGCAAGTCAAAAATCTTTATGTTACAAGCATGCGAAGAATGGCGTTGCTAAGCCAAGACTCAACACTCTAGACTCTAGATAACTGAAACAAACAAACATAATTTTAAAGATAGATGTAGGATGGTAGCCCATATGTTTTTTTTTTTCTTTTTTTTTTCAACACTCTATTTTTTTTTTCCTTTTCTATTTTTCATTTTTTTTAGATTTTTTTTTCATACACTTTTACTCTACCATCCTCTACGATAACATCAAAATGATAGGGATTTATAGGCACATCCCTACACTTTAGTTTTTATTACTCTAACACTAATTTGACCCGAATTGAAAAGATCAAAACACTTGGAGTACATTATTATGCAAATAAAGGGAATTTGAATTTAACGTTCCCTTCCCGTCATCTCATAAAGTTTAACTTTTCCCATGAGTCCCAATCGTCCCAAAACTGTGTACAAAGGATATGACTCGACTTAGCAACTTATGCAAGCAACTAGATAATTGAACTAAGGGTTTATTGTGATAACAATAATGCACTAAAAGTGAGTGCATACAAGGTAGGCTAAGGCGATTTGGGTGTACATTTGGGGGTGGGGTGTAAACAATGCTCTTCATTGATATTCCGAGAAACCGAAACATCACGAGAACTACGAAAATGATAGGCTATGAGGGGTTAACTAGGGGTATCGTGTACTAAAGATGAGTACAACGCAAAGGTGTAGGGGAATTACTCAACCGATGTGGAAGAAGTAATTATATTACGGGTATCAAACACGGGTTATCCTAATGTCTCTTATCATTTAGTTATTCCTAACTACACAAGTGTAGTCTTACTAGCGATCTCGGAATGCATCATAAAACAAGTTATAGAATCTATTATACTACATGTTCACACTCTAATCATTAAAGATGAATGCTTTAATTCCTACTAATCTAAGGGCGATCCTCACATTTTGGGTGGAATTTAAGTGGTAAAGGGTTTTTGTGCTAGTCATATAATTTTCTATCCATGAGACGCTTTATTAATACTAATGGCTCACTCCTATATGTCATGAAAAATTTTAAATTTGGTGCCAAAATTACCCTAACCGATATTTCTCATGGTTTATTACACAAATGCAATTGGACAAAGCAAATAGTCAAGGATAAGCATAGTTTCATGATATATGTTAGATATTTTTGTGGGTAAATATGTAATTTATGGTTCATAAGCCCCGGGCTAAAGTTTTTAGCCTTTTTTTTTAGGCTAAAGTTTTAAGCCTCTTCAGGGGCTTATGATTTCATAAGCCCGCATAACAAACAAGGCTTATTTTATAAGCCGACTTATTTCACAAGCCCCCTCATAATCCCTCCCCAAACACACCCGATGACAAAGTTATCACCAATCGTTGGACCTTCATGATCATCATTTGACTATCAAATCCCATATCCGAATATTTTAAAATTATTAAGGTGATTCAATGCTAACAATATCAGAAACAAAATATTTTAATAATTCCACAGTCGAATGAATCTTGTGATAGACGACAGTCATGAATAGATGACTAAATAATTGATGAAACCGAATATTTGATATACCTTTCAAAAACGAATATGGTCATCATTAAAAGTGCTTCACCACCAATAAAAACCTTGAGCAAACCCTAGATATCATGAGCCACCCGCTCTGAAACCAATTGTAAAACCAATTGTAAAACCAAGATCCGGACTCAACTAGGGTATCAATAACATTGAATAAACACAGCGGAAATGATAAGAACATCAATGTTACTCATAAGGTTTTCTTTATTAATTGAAATAAAAACTACTACAACTAATATACACACGCTATGATCGTGTGTCTAGACTCTCATTAGAGATGAATACTATGAAAAATAAATGAAAGATATGATCTGTAACCTACGCCTACCCTCTTTATATAGGAGAGGGAGGTGTTACACACCTTAATAATATTAGCTTACTATAAAATCTAACTATTAAACTACATAGTAGGTCCTCATTGTTTCTTCTTTCTTCATTATTGCTCGTTTTGTAATCTTATTCAGCAGAATCATTTCTTCAACAGAATCACTGATTCAGCAGAATCCATCAGCAAAATTCTTATTTAGAAGAATTCCCAACATAGTTTATTTTCATTATTAAAGCGACGGGATTTTAATCATTTCAGGTTTTTTAACTGGTCAACCTAACGGTCAATGAAAAAATGGATCAAACCCGGGTGTTTCAGTTTCGAACAGGATCCAAGACTTTTCAAACTAATGGACTATCGAAGGTAGTTCGGTATGTAGGTTTTGATTCAAAGAATGAAATGAATCCTTAAAAAAATTGTTTGGTAGAAGATGTCACAATCAAAGAATCAAACGACACCCATTCCCCTATTCCTCACTAGTATGCTAGGATCGGGGAATTAAAATAGTGGGTCCTCTGACATTTTACGGACACATACCATATTACTATTTTTTCAACCATACATTAAACGATCTTTATTTATTTTCATAATTTTCGGTATTTCATCTTTTATAGTTTTTGCCGTTACAATCAACTTGAATCATTATTTTTTTTTTATCTAAAAAGTATTATTCACATTTTTTATTATTTAACTAAATCTTCAAAACACATTTTAATCAATCTTACAAATGTTATCTCTTGTTTTTCATTCAAACCATCACAAAATTTAAATCCGATTTTAATCCCGTTATAAACCAAACGTCCCACGCCCGACAAATCAAAAAGAAAAACAATGCAGTTAACTCTAGTTTACAAAGAGCTTTATATAGACTCAAACCGTTAAATGGGCGGGCCTTTGCATAATGCTGTTACATCTTTATGGGCCGGGCCGTATAAATTATTTCATACTAGTACTTTGAACTTTGAAGAGTTGAATCTGAAAATGATTAAAAAGTTTTAGGCGCACAAAATTTGGGTTGAAAATTTTGAAACCTTGTTTTTCCCACCAATACAAATTATTATATTCATAAAATCATCAAACCCACACACTTTCAGTCAACTATTTTCACACACACACTCTCATTTCTATATACTTCAATTTTAATCAGGTATATGTTAATTTAATTATTTTATAATTTAATTTAAACGAGTGCTTCTTTTTTTTGGGCCAACATGTTGTGAATTTCAAAAAGATTTATTTTTTTGGGTTTCAAATATTGTAATTATGTAAACCCTTTTTTAGATCTGTGTATGTAAGTGTAATTTTTTATTTTTTTATTATTATTATTTTTTTTAAAGATTTTAAAATATTAGATAATCTTGAATTTAGAAATTAAAGATTCATTTTTTTATACATTTAAAAAAAAAAATGTACACAGTAACTAGATCTGTGTAAATTTTGCTGTTTAAAAATAATGTATATTTTTTTTTAATAATAGTTTTTTGGTGTTTAATGATTGTGAATTGTGTCTGTGTAGGTGTTGAGAAATGGCGGGAAAAGGTGGGAAGGGATTGTTGGCTGGAAAGACTACAGCAGCAGCTGCGGCCAAGGACAAAGACAAGAAGAGACCTATGTCGCGATCTTCTCGTGCTGGTCTTCAGGTTGTTACAAAAGCTACTTTTTATATATATATTTTTATTTTTTATGTTGTTATGTTTTACGTTGTATAAGAGCCTTAAGTTGTTATGTTTTACGGAGTAATACATTAAGCTGCTTGAAGCAGTGTTACAAAAAATGTCAGATTTGTTATTCGTTTTAGTTATAGTGGGTGTTTAATTATGCTTATTTTTGGGCTTATAAGCTTACGAGTTTTTGGCTTATATTTCATAAGCTCATTTTTATGGCTTATTTTGAACTTATGAGCTTATATAAGCCCATAGATTATAAAATAAGCTGGAGAAATGTGCTTATAAAACATAAGCCAAACCCACATAAGCTCATAAGCCCAATAATTTTAGATGCTAGTGCATTTGGTACAGTTTATTTAGTTATTTGAATGCAAAGGTTTTTATATAAATTTGTATTTGTGGTTGTAAGTACACATGGACACTTTGTGTACACTATTTAACTTAAAGTATGTTTGGTTAATGTTTTTTTATCAAGTAGTTTTTACTTGGTGCTAAACTGCTAATTACCAAAATGACAAATCATTGACCAATCCGTACATGATTGTGGCCAACTTTCTAGGATGTTATACATGATGGGTGTTTTTTATACAACCCTGTTAAGTTGGGGTGCATCATGTATGGAGCGGTCAATATGAGTCCTTGTGATAATTATCCCTTTTGTAGAATCTTACAAAATAAAGTCGAAGGTGTTTGAAATTTTGTTTATCATAAAACTGGTAAGTGTCTTCTGAAGAAGTTTTGGGTGTGCATGGGACAGTTTATCTTGTTATTTGAGTTTGCAGTTGCTTATATAGATTTGTTTTTAAAGGATGGAAGCAATTCCAAACACCGTGTTATTCATGGTTGTAAGTACACCGTGTTATTCATGGTTGTAAGTACACAAGTGTTAATTATCAAAATGACCAACCATTGACCAATCCGTACATGATTGTGGCCAACTTTCCAGGGTTTTATACAAGATGGGTGGTCATTTTTTGTATGAAACCTTGTTAAGTTGGTCTGCCATCTTGTATGGAGTGGTCAAAATAGGTCATTTTGATAATTATTCTTTTTGTAGAAACTTACAAAATAAAGTTTTGAGGGTGTTTGAATATTGTATATTATAAAGCTGGTTAGTGTCTAGTGAAGCAGTCTTGAGTGTATTTGGGACAGTTTATCTCATCTCGTCATTCATGTTCAAAGTTGCTTATACAAATTTGTTCTTATAAAAATGTGAGTAATTCCAAACATCCTGTTATTAAGTAGTTTTTACAAAGTGTTAATTACCTAAATGACCAATCATTGACTAATCCTTACGTGGTTGTGGCCAACTTTCTAGGGTTTTATGCAAGATGGATGGTCATTTCGTATAAAACCTTGAAAGTTTGGCCACCACGTGTGGAGTGTCAAAATGGGTCGTTTTGGTAATTATCTCTTCTGTAGAATCTTCAAAATAAAGTTGAGGGTGTTTGAAAGTTGTTTGTTAAAAAGTTGGTTAGTGTCTTTTGAAGCGGTTTTGAGTGTACTTGGCACTGGTTATCTCATTATCTAAGGGGGTGAATGAGCATTTTTGAGTTTGCAAAGTTAAAAGATGTTTATCCGAATTGATAATCTTAAAAGGCTTAAAAGTAGTTTTAATAATCAAAATCCCAAACACCCCCTTATTCATGTTGTTTTGAATGTGCGATACAACTAGACATGGAGAATTGAAGGCTTTTTACAGCTGGTTATTTTTGTCCTAAAGGTTTTTTATATGTACAAAAACTTCATAAGTGTACACCGGCAATATGATGTTTGAGTACATACCTTTTAAATAGTGTTAATTACCAAAATGACATATCAAAAAATCGATCCATACCTGATCTGGACCAATTGAGAGGGTTTCATACAAATGAAGTGTTTTTTAATATGGGTGGTCATTTGGTACGAAACCCTCACAGTTGGGTCTGGATCAGTTATGGATTCGTCAAAAGGGATATTTTGGTGATTAACCCTTTGTAAAGGCATCATGTATTTCTAGATTAGTTTCGTTATACACATTTCATCATTTCTCATTCTTCTAACTGTATCTGTTCTTGATGTAAACTATATTAAAGGTATTTGGGGTTTGTTAAAATTGACTAGTTTCTTATGGTGTGTTGGTGCATCAACTAAGCAGTTTTTAGGGCAGTTGCGATTTGTTTATTATTAAACTGGTTATACGTGTACTGTTTCTAAAGCAATACTTAGTGTATCTAGGATTGCTTATCTCATTATCCGATGGTTAAAACAAGGCGTTTAGAGTTTCGCAAAGTTAAAAGTTGTATATGCAAATTGGTTTTTTAAAGAGTTTTTAATCAGTTTCTGCTATGTAAGCAATCCAAAACACTACCTTATTTTGATTTCACACTAATTTTAAAAAGACCTATAGTACTTCTATATGTGTAGTTTTCACGAAGTTTAATCACAAAAATGATTCATTTTTGATAATTCTCATATATGAATTTGACCAATCTTTGAGGGTTTCATACAAAATGAAATTATTTTGTAAAAGAGATTTGCTAGTACCACACAATCTTTAGAAAAAAACTTTCACACAATAACGTTGCATGACACTTTAGACCACTTACTCACTCTCTTCCTTCGCCAACTCTTTCTTTCATAACAAATCATTTTGTTACATATCATTTTTGTGAAAATTATTTTGTAAATTTTATGCGGTTATAGCATTTCTCTTTGTAAAATGAGTGGTCAATTTGTATGAAACCCAAGAATTGGGTCATTTTCTGATATGGATTTGTGAAAATGGGTTATTTTGGTAACTAACCATTTGTAAAGTCATTGCCTCTTTGCTAGAGTCCTTTAATTAAATGCACTGAATTGGCTCTTGTCTCTCTAACAACATCATTTTTTATTATTATGAAATTCAGTTTCCAGTTGGGAGAATCCATCGTCATCTCAAGACAAGAACATCTGCCCATGGACGAGTGGGAGCCACAGCAGCAGTGTACACAGCTGCAATTCTGGAATACCTAACAGCCGAAGTCCTCGAGTTAGCAGGCAATGCCAGCAAGGATTTGAAGGTGAAGAGGATTACTCCACGACACTTGCAGCTCGCTATTCGTGGAGATGAAGAACTCGACACCCTAATCAAGGGTACCATTGCTGGAGGTGGTGTCATTCCTCACATTCACAAGTCTCTCATTAACAAAACCTCAAAGGAATGAACCAGTGTTAAGTAAACTTTGTAATAGACTTTTGATGGTATTAGTTTAAAAATGGTTTTAATGTTGTTGACATTGACTGTAGTATGCGGGATTGTATCAAGGATTTATGTAGTGTTGTTGGGATTTAAGTGCTAGGTTGTAGAATTGAACATGAAATGTTGTCTTAATTTGTGTGTTTGAATTGGTAACTTCTGGTTACATTAAATTACGGAGTTTGTATTGCTGGTATGTGTAAGCATTCTGACTGCTGATTTCTGAAGTTTGCCATCGTATATCTTGTTTTAACTTGTATGTTATTCACGATGGCTACTTTTGTGTTTTATCATCAGGATAGTTGACGTGTAAGGTTTGCTAGTTGTTTTTGATAAAATCAAAAGAACAACCTTGTTTTGAAACTAGATGATTGTGTTTGATCCTTTCCTTGATTATATCGTTTCCAAAAACTTGTTTTTGTGTCTGTTTGGTCTGGTCCCGTTAGCTTTCTATATGAAGTTCAAGGTTTGTTTTATGTTTGTATTATATCATTGACATATTTTAGGATTGTCATTGTTTTGATATAAACTCACATATATCCTGACGATCAGCTACATCTGTGATTTATTCATAAAAAAATGTTTGGTTTTGCTTGGGTGTTTTCCAACACTTCTGGTAGCGTTTACTGTGCAGTAATGGAACTATGGAAGGAAGACAAACTAGAATCGATCATGCGATTAATTATATAGAAAATTCATGATTTTTGGTCATAAATATACTTTTTTTTACAACAATTTTACTATATACATTGTTGATTCAGTGATGTCAGATGTATTTTGTCAGGGAAGAGTACGACTAGCTGGAAAGAGTTTACCTTTTAGATTCACCCCCGGTCTATCTTAGAGCACAAGGTGAGGAAGATACAAATAACACGTTATTGGTATGGCACCTCAGCGCCACATCATACACCTCCCAATAACTAAAACACCCTCACTCATAAAACACCACTAACATGTTTTTGGGTCCCACAAAATACCACACTAAAAATACACAAAAAAAAAAAAAGAAAAAAAACACAAGAATGCAAATGGCTTGAGCTATTGCATTGGCTCAAAACGTTTGGCTCACGGATGACACGATGCTCCGGTATGGTTGGCACACGAATGGCATGCATTTGGCACACCAATGTCACCCATACCTTGTGCTCTTAAACATCATAACACATTTATGATATGGATACGTTTGGTAGTTTCTTGCTACCAATATCTCATTTATCTATAATTAATACTTCTCGTATACTTATGACTGCCAGGTTGTCGATAAAACAGTATCACATGACAAGTAAGATCTTGATGTTGGAGGTAACCACATCTTCAAGACACGGTTGGCTATCTATACCATCACTTCCATTCTCTAACTAAGTCATAATCTGACATTTAAGCAGTCACAGATGACCAATATGCTTAAAAACATAACCTGACTTTAAAACAATCAAACTGATCAACTTTACAGAACAAGATTAAAAAAAAGACATCTGACAAACATTGAGCTATCTCGAAAGCTTGAATGAAATATGACTGGGAAAAGATTATATCTATTGTCTATTGCTATGTTTTGAAAGAGCAATGTTAGCAATATCCTTTAAAATGCAACTCCTTGTGCTTTTAAGAGCGACGATACCATTTTCCCCTCATTTTGGTGGTTGTCCTTGCACTTTTTGTATATTTTTTAGTTAGGAACTTAGGATCATTGTCTGGTAACAAATAACGTGTTTGTTTCAAGGGACCACTTCACCACATCAGTTGAAACATCTAGATACATATACTGCAGACACTGATACACATGTCTAATTTTGCTCTAATATGAAACATATAAAGTAAAAGCTATTTAATTCAAGTTCACGGAAATATAAAAAACTGGTTTACACTGTGTTCTCAAGTTGAGTAAAAGGGAGGAAGTAAAGTGAAAGTGAGGAAGTTTGTGTTCTCCAGTTTTTTTTAGGAAGTAAAGTGAGGTAAAGTGAAGTAAAGTGGTGATATTTTAGTTATAAAACTTTCACTCCACTTTTGGGGTGAAAGTCATTTTACTTCCTCTCTCTTACTTTACTTCCTCTTTCTTTCACTTTCATTCATTTTTTTTCTTGAGAACGGAGCGCAGTTTTGACTTTGGGTCCGACCCAAACAGAACCACAAGCTGGGTTTCAAGAATCTATAACGAAGGATCATATCAACTATAACTTGTTCCAATCCTGGTTCATCCGTAATTCGTTATCTTTGCTGTCATTCTTGCTTGCTATGATTAGCACTAGAAATTCACTGAGGATGTTAAACACATTAATATATGCGATAAAACATCGATCTCATTAAATTTGCAACAGAACATTTAAGTGTATCTTTGATACTTAAAGTGATATAAAAAAGACAAAGATCCTGAAGACTTTGTTGGTTTGTGGAAGTTGTAAACACGACAAAACACTAAAAGTGTGTGAGCCTATGGGGGCACACACTGTTGGCGGTTAGTTCCCAGAACAGGGTAAAGACAATCAGTAGCAACTGCAATACCACTAAGTGGTTACCGGATATCACTTGTAACCGTGTGATCACTTTCCAAAGTAAACTATTCGACCCTAATGCCTGAGTTACACGAATATCTACTTGGGATAAGACCAAATGTTAGTTATAGAATTAGGCACAATTCAATAACCATTGCGCTTATCAGTGTTTAGCTTTATGTTTGTTTCTCCTGATTTCAGTATGTTTCTCAGTATATTCATGCTGATGAAAACCATCTCTATTTATAGTAGAGAATACTCACTCCTAGTTAATGGACATTATGGATGATTAACGGCCAATTAATCACTCATAATAAGCCTCCATTATCATAGGAATAGTGGTTACATGACCAATTAAACGTGGTCATAAAGCAGTCATAACAGCCAATTGAATGAGTCAAAGCTGTTACAAAATAATCACTGCAACACTACCAGTAGGAACCATTACACTAGCAGCAGGAACCATACACTACCAGCAGGAACCATCAGCAGGAACCATTACACTAGCAGCAGGAACCATAACATGCACTACCAGTAGGAACCATCAGTTACTACACTATCAATAGTAACCAATACACTAGCAGTACAAACCACTGAGTTGAGTCAGGGTGTTCAGGGACCTCATGGGTCTACACTCCGTACCTCCTAACCAAAAACCAGGTGTGAACTAATCCCACAAATGCACTAAATTTACCAACAATCCTCCCCAAATTTAGTTCACTTCCTTTTCAAGAAAAACAAACATCTAACAAAACATGTGCATAAACGAAAATATCTTGAGGATTGAATTTCCATCTTAGTACATTACACGTTCAAATATTCGAGAATCAGGGTGTTCTAAGAATTGAACCCTTCAGCCCATTTGAATACCTGAAGATAAAATACACACAAGTTTTCAAACACTTAAAAGCTCCTGACACTATACAAGCCATGTGTCCATATCCAAATTCATAAATGTTGTAAGAGCCAAAAGTCCAAAGCTTCCCTGAAGCGGCAAAACTTCAACATTTACATAGGTGGTTCCTCTTTATTCATGCTCCTGCCAAGCACTTTTTCAAAGAAAATTAACCATTAAGAAGTAAAGACCTCATCCTCCTTTCAGCAGGTTCTGAGCACAACCTTGGGATGTATAAAAAAATGTGCTCCAGTTCACTAAATGTTCAGCTTTCCACATTGAACTCAGCTCCCAAGTTTCCTTAGGAGGGAGTTGGGTGTCCTACATTCAGTGACTAAGTTGGACTTAAACCCATCCCTTTAGCAGACTTTATAACCAAGTCTCTAGCCAAACCCTTCGTCAAGTGATCATCTAAATTTTGTTGAGATCTAACAAACTCTATAGATACCACCCCATTCATGATAAGCTCACGAATCATGCTATGTCTGACACCTAAGTGTATAGACTTACCATTGTACATCTGGCTATAAGCCTTAGCCAATGTAGCTGCACTATCACAACGGATAGAAATAGGTGCTATAGGTTTAAGCCACAATGGAATCTCAAGAAGCAAGTTTTTCAACCATTCAACTTCTTTACCAGCAGCTGCTAAGGCCACAAATTCAGATTCCATTGTTGAACTGGTGATGCAAGTTTGCTTCTTGGATGCCCAAGAAATTGCACCTCCACCAAGTAGGAATACCCAACCACTGGTAGACGAATTGTCTTCAGTGTTACTGATCCAACTTGCATCAGTGTATCCTTCCAACACTGAAGGATAGCCAATATATGAGAGACTATAATTCATAGTTCTCTTCAAATACTTCAGTACCCTCTGAACTGCTTGCCAGTGATGAGCACTAGGATTACTAGTATACCTGCTCAATTTAGCCACTGCAAAAGCAATATCAGGTCTTGTACAAGTCATGACATACATCAGACAACCAATTACCCTAGAATACTCAAGTTGAGATACAGCTTTGCCATTATTAGGCATCAGCTTGTCACAAGTATCCATAGGTGTACTCACTGGAGTACAATCAAAGTAATTGAATTTCCTCAACACCTTCTCAATATAATGAGACTGAGAGATAGAAATTCTTTTACTTTTATGTTTAATCCTTATACCAAGGATAACATCAGCCTTCCCCATGTCCTTCATGGAGAACCTTGATGACAAAAATTCCTTTGTCAAGTCAACCTGATTTTGGTCAGTGCCAAATATCAACATGTCATCAACATATAGACAAATGATGACTCCTTTACCAGATTCATCAAATTTGCGATATACACATTTGTCAGCTTGGTTAAGAACATAACCAATAGACAAAACCACTTCATCAAAATTTTGATGCCATTGCTTAGGTGCCTGCTTTAGTCCATAAAGAGACTTAATCAGTTTACACACATTGTTTTCATTGCCTGGCATAGGGGTGTAAACGAGACGAGACAGCTCGCGAGCTATTCGAGATCGACTCGTAAACTGCTCGAAATCGACTCGATATAAACGAGTCGAGCTCGAGCTCGAGCTACTCGAGTACACTTTCGAGCCGAGTTCGAGCTCGAATATGCTCAGCTCGTGAGGCTCGCGAGCCCTTATCGAGCTTCAATGATATTACACTTTTACCCTTCTATATACATATAGTTACGTAAAATCGAGTCGATTCGAGCTTGATATACCCATTTTTCATCGAGTTCGAGCTTTAAAAGTGGCAATAATCGAGCTCGAGTCGAGTTTCGAGCTCGAGTTTGAGATGACGAGCCGAGCTCGAGCTTGAAATCCAAAGCTCGAACGAGCTCGAGTCGAGTTTCGAGCTCGAGTTTTACTAATCGAGTCGAGTTCGAGCTTGGCAGTACTCGACTCGACTCGGCTCGTTTACACCCCTACCCTGGCACGATGAAGCCCTGAGGTTGGTTTATGTATGTGACAACCCGTACTTTCAGGTCATTTCTCGACACAGTTCATGTCTCATTATTTCAACATTTTTAGTAAACTTGGTTTACTTGTTTCAAATTCGCGTAACCTTGGAGGTTTAGCGGCGAATTCATGATCATGACATCACGTACATTTCATATGGACTATGATTAGTCTACATTTCATTGACATCATGAGCATCTCATTAGTTCATTCACGACATTTCATTTCACCTTCAACGCGTAATTTTTATTTAATAATCTTTATCGCGTGAGTTTTTATTTTGGTTATTTAACCCGTTACTTTCAAAAATGATCCCGAGGTATTTTTAAACTTACATTTAGTTCATAAAAACTATATTTTTAGTTTTCCTAGTGTTTCAAATTTAATTGGTACTTCAATCATTAAAGTTTAATTATTACGTCGTTCTTCTTAAAAATTTTTACGATAATTATTTTATCACCTCAATACAATCTATTTTGACCTAATAAAAACTTACTTGCACCAAAAATTCCCATTTACCTATAATTGTACAAATTTCTTACAATTGCTTACACTTTCAATACAATTATACACAAATACATACAAGTTGCAAGATTTTAAGAAAAAAAAAAAATATATTGGAAGACAAACCCTCCCCAAAATCCGGCCAAGGGGAGGGTGTGCCTTAATGGTTGTATGGTTCATGTCTAATAAATCAATCTAGCTACAAAAAAGTCTTACACTCAAGATATTATTTCACCTACATCTCATTTTCTCAAGGTGTTAAACCAAAGTTTCTCTCTTCATCTTTTTGGGTCTTCAAAACCGGCCAAGCAACAAAACAAGGGGATCAAGATTTTTCTTTGCAAGATCAAGTGTGTTTTACAACCTAGTTATATCCTTTTCATGGTTTTGAAATAAAAACCAAGGATATTTAAGATAATCCTTTGTTACCTACACCTCTTCACTTGTACTAGTAAGCATATTCTCATCATTTTTAAGTTTCCTTATCATTTTCATAAGTTTCTTATCATTTTTGGAGCTTATATGCATGTTATGTAGTTTATACCATTTATTTCTTGATTTTTAAGTTATATATACAATATGGTCATCCTATAATTATTCCCAAGTTATTCTTTGGTCTTGATGGTGATTAGGAACCCATGACACCCTAAGAAGGTGTATGGTAGGATTAGATTAGTTTTGGAGTTGATTTGAAGGGATTAGAATAGGTTTTGTCCGAGAAAAACTATTTTCGTAAACTATATTTTGTGATCTGTCCTTAAAACGAATTTCTGGAAAAACCCACTGTTGGTACGACATTTTGGCCTTGATAATTAGAAAATATACTTTAAAACGAATCCGTGGCCGCTTGAACGGATAAAAACGGAGTTATAACGAAGCCGTGGTGAATTTTTAAAGTTTGACGACGAAACGTAACTTTTTCTGAAAAATCAGCTTGCTGTTTCTGTACATTTCGGTTCAAAAACGAGCCTTAAGCTTCACAAATTATTTCGACTTCTCAAAAATATATTAGTTTACTTCGATACGAAGCTAAGGACATATTTTACGTAGAAAACGGATTTAAAACGACAAATATATGGCCGTTTTCATAAAGTTGCCGTAAATATTAATTTCTGAAAATTATATTATTTTTACGTTACAAGTATTTTACTAGCTATATCGTCCATGTTTGCGGCAGTTTTTAACTATGATGCAAAACTTTTTATAACGAAGTGTCTTCTAGTAAAATCAAGTTCATCGGCCATATTTTCCAAAACAAAAAGCCGTTTGTCAAGCGGAGTCATAGTGAATTATTTACGGATGTTCAAACATTGGCCGAAACTCATTTTCTGCACACAATTAGCAAAAACCACCATCTTTAGCCTTTGATATCTTTATGATCGAGACCTTTTGAACGAAAACTCCTGAACTGAAACTTCTAGATATCGATACAAACTTTCCAAAACCGTCGAGTTCGTTCTCTAACGATCGACGTACACCATTTTACGACCACTTTTCAGGAGCCATTTTTGTTAATTTCATGGTTTTTCCGACGACATTGTTTTGCGACGAAAAATGGTAATTTCACCAAAAATCATTATAAAACCATTGTAGGATGACATTTTGACGTAAAAACATGTAAAGTCATTTTTGAAGGGTTAAGACGTCAAAAGAGTATTTTTCGACGACAAGTAATATTTTCAAAACCCGTAAATGGTATAAATAACATACGAAGTGCATGCATAACATTACATTGCAACTCATTACATATCATATCATTCGTAATAGGTCATTTACGAGATTCACGCTATACCTCAGTATATCCACTTTTGCCATCGCATTATTGTCCATGTGAGTTTTCATAGCCCCTGCTTTTATACGTTTTGAATTACTTTTGGGGGAGATACATGCTCAAACTGTTTTCATTTACTTTCACAAGTACATTAACTTTTATGGATTACCGTGAGTTTTCATAGCCCCGCTTTTACTTGTTTTCATAACTGTTTTGGGGGAGATACATGCTCATCATCTTTTATGACATTCATATCTATTTGCAAACTACATGCTTCACCAAACTTAAAGTTTAGTCATATCCTATGTCATTATCATTGGACTGAATGTCTTGGGATTATCATTGGACTGAATGTCTTGGGATTATCATTGGACTGAATGTCTTGGGATTATCATTGTGCTGAATGTCTTGGGATTATCATTGTGCTGAATGTCTTGGGATTATCATTGTGCTGAATGTCTTGGGATTATCATTGACTATACATATCTTGGCAATGGGTTGTGAACACACAGGTTGCAAGTTTTGTATGGGCGGGACTTGGAACTGAGTGGATTCACAATGCCTTTGCTGCATAAACGATTTCTAAAGGCTTTACATTTCAAAACAATCTCTATGAACTCACTCAACCTTTGTGTTGACACTTTTAGCATGTTTTATCTCAGGTATCTAAGGCATTCACTTCATGGCATGCATTTGGACACATCATGGAGTCGTGGTGACGACGCTTCTCACTTGGGTTTTACGTACTTTAAAACATCGTTTGAATTGTAACAAACTTATTTCCGCACAAGTTGATTTACATTTGGGACCTACTTTGTAAACTCTGATTATTTTATTAAACCAAACGATGTATTTTCCAAACGACACTTTAGGTCGTTCAATATAACTGTGATTGTGATGTTATGACAGTCAATCCCCAGGAATTCCATTCCGCTGCAAAACAGGTAATTTGGGGGTGTGACAATGTAAACCTCCTCATCCAATTCACCATTCAAGAAAGCTGTCTTCACATCCATCTGATGAATAATCAGATTATGAATTGATGCCAAAGCAATCAGCAATCTAATGGTACTGATATGAGCCACAGGGGCATAAGTATCAAAATAGTCTATCCCTGACTTTTGTTTAAAGCCCTGAATGACTAGTCTAGCCTTGGAATTTTCAATAGTTCCATCTACCTTCATTTTCCTTTTGAAAATCCATTTGCAACCCAGAGGTTTGCAACCAGGTGGTAGATCAACCAACACCCAAGTGTTTTTCCCCATGATGGAATCCATCTCATCATTGATTGCTTCTTTCCAGAAAGCAATATTCTAGGACTTCATTGCTTCTTCAAATATTTTGGGATCATCCTCAACAATGAAGCAATAGGAGTATTGGTCAGAAACCTCATCCCTAGTACCTTCAATTAAATATAATTGAAACTCAGGTCCAAATGACTTTGGATTCCTGACTATTTTGCTCTTTCTGAGCATAGATTCAGGTTGTTGAACCACAACCTCATCAGGGACCTCTGATGGCATTTCATCAGGGACCTCTGATACACCAGTGTCATGAGTTCCATTAGGAATCCTCTGACTTGGTCTAGGGACTGATGAGAATCTATTCTCATCAAAGTTTGCATCCCTTGATTCAATTATGGATTTAATTGAAACATATTCATTAGGCTCAATAACATAGAACCTAAAAGCCTTGGAATGCTCAGCATATCCAACAAAGATGCAATCAATGCCTCTTTCACCCAAAGTTTTCAACTTTGGATCAGGGAGTCTTACAACAGCCCTACATCCCCAAACCTTGAGATAGTTCAGGTTGGGTTTCCTTTTAATCCAGAGTTCATAAGGGGTAACCTTGTTCCTTTTGTTGAGAACCCTATTTAATAAATAGCAAGCTATTAACATAGCTTCACCCCAGAACCCTTGACTCAGTCCTGAATAGGACAACATGGAATTAACCATCTCCTTCAGCACCCTGTTTTTCCTTTTAGAAATACCATTTTGCTGAGGAGTATAAGGGGCAGTTGTTTCATGGATTATACCAACAGACTGAAAATACAGAGTATCCATGTACTAACCTCCCCTATCAGTCCATAATCTTTTGATCAGGGACCCAAGTTGTAATTCAACTTCAGTTTTAAACACTTTGAATTTATCTAATGCTTCATCCTTGGTATGTAACAGATAGACATAACAAAACCTAGAAACATCATCAATAAATGTCACAAAGTACTTCTTGTTCCCCAAAGAAGGAGTGGCATGCAAATCACACAGGTCACTGTGTATTAGCTCCAAGAGCTTAGTCTCACGCTTAACACCCTGAAAAGGTTTCTTGGTTATCTTGGTTAACATGCAAGTTTTGCACTTTTCAGTGTCCATGTCAAATGATGGGATTAACCCATCCTTAGACATATCTTGCATCCTTTTATAGTGTATATGGCCAAGTCTAGCATGCCAAAGGGTAGAGTTAGTCTGGTCAGAGGTGGTCACAAAGGCTGAATTATCACTATCAGTGACAATATTAAGCCTGAACGTTTGGTTACACAAATAGCCAAAACCAATAAAAACACCACTTTTAGACAAGACAAATTTATCAGACTCAATAACTTGTTTATATCCATGATTATTCAAAACACTACTTGAAACCAAGTTCTTCCTTATATCAGGAACATGAATAACATTAAACAAAGTTACAATCTTTCCAGAACTAAATTTAAGATCTACACAACCACGACCATGCACCAAGGCTGTTGACTCATTTCCCATGTGAAGAATAGAACCATCATTCAGTGACTCATAAGTCTTGAACCAACTTCTATTTTTGCACACATGAACTGTTGCACCAGAGTCAACCCACCACGCAAAATCATCATCCTGCACATAATAAGGTTTAGATACATATGTAACATAATAAATCTGAAAAGACTTATTAAACATATTCTGACCTTTCAGTGAGTTGGTAGAACCACCACTCCCTGAACCATTAGTGCCTGATCCATTGGCTTTACCACCAACCTTAACACCTTTGCAATCCCTTTTAATATGACCAGATTTGCCACATTTCCAACAAGTAGGTGTTGCCTTCTTGTTAGGATCTGCCCTTGTGTTGTCATGATATTTGCGTTTGCATTTGTTGTCATTGTACCTGGTGAAGTTGTTATGCTCCACCATATTGACAACAGATGCACCAGTAGCATTGCTACTCTTTGGCTTGTCATTATCCTGCACCTTGAGAGATTCCTCAATGCGCAGATGACTGCCCAACTCAACCAGAGTTAATTCCTCTTTCTTATGTTTCAAGGTATGCTTGAAATCTTTCCAAGAAGGAGGAAGTTTATCAATAACACAAGAGACTGAAATAGCCTCATCCATGTGCATATTGTGTTGTGTAAACCTTCCAAGTATACCAAGAAGTTCATTGTATTGTTCCATAACTGGTCTTGAATCAGTCATTTTGTAATTTGTGAAATTACTTACAAGGAGCTTCTTACTTGATGCATCTTCAGCCATATATTTGGCATCCAAGGAATCCCACTGTTCTTTGGAAGATTCAAAGTTCTGATAAATATCAAACAGAGAATTAGACATACCATTGAGAATTAAGCCTCTGCAAATGTAGTCATCATTCTCCCATTTGCTCCTCCTCCTGATCTGCTCCACAGTAGCATCATCACCATCATCAGGAATGGGTGTGGTTAGCACATACACCACACTCATGCTTGACAGCAAGAAGTGCATCTTCTTCTGCCACCTCCTAAAGTCTACCCCTTCAAACTTATCAAGCTTGGCAAAGTTTGAAGCCATGTGTTTCATTGCAGCAGCAGCCAATGATTATCACAAATAGTTTACTTTGATTGTTGGCGATTAGTTCCCAGAACATGGTAAACACAATCAGTAGCAACTGCAATACCACTAAGTGGTTACCAGATATCACTTGGAATCGTGTGATCACTTTCTAAACTAAACTATTCGACCCTAATGCCTGGGTTACACGAATATCTACTTGGGATAAGACCAAATGTTAGTTATAGAATTAGGCACAATTCAATAATCCTTGCGCTTATCAGTGTTTAGCTTTATGTTTGTTTCTCCTGATTTCAGTATGTTTCTCAGTATATTCATGCTGATGAAAACCATCTCTATTTATAGTAGAGAATACTCACTCCTAGTTAATGGACATTATGGATGATTAACGGCCAATTAATCACTCATAATAAGCCTCCATTATCATAGGAATAGTGGTTACATGACCAATTAAACGTGGTCATAAATCAGTCATAACAGCCAATTGAATGAGTCAAAGCTGTTACAAAATAATCACTGCAACACTACCAGTAGGAACCATTACACTAGCAGCAGGAACCATACACTACCAGCAGGAACCATCAGCAGGATGTTGGGTTTTAGGTTCCTTGGATCAAGAATTACTCTAAGTGCTGGAACTGCGGACAAGGTTGATATAACCACGGACAGAAGGATGTAACCACGGATGAAGACAAACCGCAGCTAGTAGAAGAGTGTAACCACGGATAATGATATGTAACCACTGCTAGTCTTGTAATAGTCAGTTTAGTTTATTGTATTAGATAAATATGGAAAAGATATTTATCTTGTAGGTTACGTATTGTATAATGTATAGGACTCCTTAGCCTATAAAAGGAGGTCCTAGGTTAGGTTAGATATACGTATGTTCTATATCTAAGGTCGATACACTTCAAGGTTGCAAAACCCTAATACTGTAAGAGTATTCGTATTAATAAATAATATTGAGGTGTTGAGTGTTTACTGTTCTTCTTCTTAAGATTAAGTGTTAAATTCCGCGTAATACTTAATAAGCTTTTATTCTAAGTCAGTTTCTATATTAGATCGTTTGCTCAACTGGGATCAACAAGTGGTATCAGAGCTTGTGATCTAGAAACTGTAATCAAGAAGAAGTTCTGTTAAGCTTTATTCAAGTAAGTAAAGATGTCTGACGAAACTCACATGGTGACTGCTTCAAAGGTACCCATGCTCAAGCATGGTGAGTATCAAATATGGAGAATGCGAATGAGGCAATACATTCGTATGATTGATTATACTCTCTGGGATGTTGTTGAAAAAGGAGACACTCTTCCTAAGAAGGGTGAGGATGGTCTAGAGATAGCTATTGTTAGTGAAATTGATAAAGCAAAAAGGAAGATGGAGATCAAAGCTCACAGTATTCTCTCCATGGGAATACCCAATGACTATGCTTTGGACTTTGAACAATATGAGTCTGCTAAATATTTATTGGATGCTCTTGAAACAAGGTTTACTGGTAATGAAGCTACTAAGAAGTCAAGGATGAATATGCTCAAGCATCAATTTGAAACTTTCACTGCTCTTAGTGGAGAAAAGATTGATGGCACATACAATAGACTTCAAAAACTTATCAGCCAACTGAAGTCAGTAGATTATAAGGTTCTTCAAGAAGATATTAATTTGAAGTTCATTAGGAGTTTATCATCTGAATGGGCTATTCATACAATTGTGTGGAGAAATAAGGTGGACTTTGATAAGATGACTCTGGACAATCTCTTCAACAACTTGAAGGTTTATGAGTCTGAGAATAACTTTGCTAATGCATCTTCTGCTAATCAAAACATTGCTTTTGTATCCACTAATCACAAGAGCCCACAAGATGTATCCACTGCTGCCTATGGTATAACCACGGCTATTGCAAACAATACCACTGTTAGTGATAATGTCAGTGATGGTGCAATTTGTGCTTTTCTGGCTGATTTAACTACCAGTGTTATTGTGTTGAATCAAGATCTGGATCAAATTGATCCTGATGATCTTGAAGAGATTAATCTTCAATGGCAAATGGCAATGTTGACTCTCCAAGCAAGGAAGTTTCTGAGGAGGACTGGAAGACAAGTTAAGTATGATGGTCAAAGGAGAGCTGGGTTCGACAAAAGCAAGATGGAGTGCTTTAACTGCAAGAAGAAAGGGCACTTTGCTAGGGAATGTCGAGCTCCTAAAAGAATTGAAGGCATAAAGAAGACTACAGAAGAGCCTGCTGCTTCTTCAGCTTTGGTTGCTCAGGATGGGATTGGTGATTATGATTGGAGTGATCAGATTGAAGAAGGTCCCAATGCAGCTTTTCTTGCTAGTGAAGCTTCAAAAGAGCATAACTTTGCTCTCATGGCCTATGCTTCATCTTCTGGTTCAGATTCTGAGGTATCTAATGATTCTACTTGTTCTTTTAAATCATGTCATGATAACTTAGAATCTCAAAAAGCTATCACTGAAAGTATGAGGAAAGAAGTAGAAAGACTGACTATGGATAACTTAGGTTATAGAGTTGGTCTAGAGAGTGTGGAAGAGAAGCTTAAATACTGTATTAAATGTGAGTTTGAATATGTAGATAAGATCAATATATTAGGTGGTGAAATTGATCTTAAGAATAGAGAGATTAAAATGCTTAAAGAGAAACTTGAACTGGCAGAGAGTGTAAAACAAAAGGCCCTAGATGAAAAAGAAAAACATGTTGTTAGGGTAGCTAAAACACAATTTGCTTCTGATATGGTTCATAAATCTATAGAGAGTCATTTAATGAAAAAGGGTTCTGGAATAGGATACAATAATATGCCACCACCCACTCTTATGCAACATGCACCACCTACTAAAGAACTGTCATTTAGTAGTGAATTCAGTTTTAACAAACCTGTAGAAGGAATAAGTAAGACTGAAACACCTAAGATAAGTTCTGATAAGTCATCTGATGCTCCCATAATTGAAGATTGGGAATCAGATTCAGAGGAAGATAGTACTGAATCAACTAAGTCTGAAGAGATAGAAAAAGTTAAGAAAGTTGATTCTCAGCAAGTCAACCTTGTACCTAGATTTGGAGCTCAAATAGCTAAGAGAGTAGTTGAGTACAAGGAAGTGCCTAGGGAACAAATGAAAAGATACATACCTAGGGGTAACCAGAGAAACTTTAATGGCCTAATTTCTAACAGGTTAGGAGATGAGTTTCAATGTGTTAAAAAGGCTTGTTTTGTATGTGGTAGTTTTGAACACTTACAGAGAAATTGTAATAAAAACAGACCACAAGTTTGGAATCATTGGAAAAGGGTAAATCATCAAAACTTTTCAAAGAATACAAACCCTCATCCAAACAAAAACATGATTCCAAGAGCAGTGTTGATGAGGAATGCGAATACAAAATCTATAGTCACTGCTGCACCTAAATGGGTTCCAACCACTGCTAAGCAAAATGTAAACACGACTAAGCAGAATCAAACCACTGTTAAGCAAAATATCACCACTAATTCAAAAGAAGTTTTAAAAATTCCAAAGGTGATAACTGACACAGTGGTTGGAAATCATTTTTATGCTGTTAAGGCCTCAGCTAGTTGGCAATGGAAGCCTAAGACCAAGGTTTTACCACATGTAAACTGTGCATCAACGGACCTAAAGAAATTTGAATATTTTGATGCACAGGGCAGACCCAAGTCAGTATTGGCTTGGGTCCACAAAAGGAACTAATCTGTTTAATTTCATGTGCAGGGCAATCTACAAACTGAGCTAAAAGACAAAGGAGTTTTTGATAGTGGTTGCTCTAGGCACATGACTTGGGATGGGAGCAACCTGGAAGATTTTGAAGCTTTTGATGGAGGATATGTGGCATTTGGCAATGATCCAAAGGGAGGAAAGATACTTGGCAGAGGCACAATCAAAACAGGGAATTTAGACTTTGAAAAAGTCTATTTGGTACAGGGACTTAAGTATAATCTATTCAGTGTTTCTCAAATGTGTGATAAGAAAAACTGGGTACTTTTTGGGGAAACTGAGTGTGTGGTGTTGTCTCCTGAGTTTAAGATGCCTGATGAGAAGCTTATACAACTTAGGGTACCTAGGAAGGAAAATATATATTGTTTTGATCTTAAAGATGTCCTTCCAAATAGGTCCTTAACATGTTTGTTTGCTAAAGCATCTGTAGATGAGTCAAAATTGTGGCATAGAAGACTAGGTCATCTCAATTACAAAACAATCAATAAACTGGTAAAAGGAAACTTAGTGAGAGGGTTACCTTCAAAGGTTTTTGAGTGTAAGGAACTGTGTGTGGCATGTCAAAAAGGTAAACAACATAGAGCTTCTTGTAAGACCAAAACTGTAAACACCATCACACAACCACTGTTTATGCTTCATATGGACTTATTTGGACCTACCTTTGTTAGAAGCTTGAACCATAAGCAGTACTGCCTAGCTATCACTGATGATTATAGTAGATTTTCTTGGGTATACTTTTTGGCTGCTAAGAGTGAGACTAGTGAGATCCTCAAGAGTTTCATTACTAAGATAGAAAATCTAGTAAACCATAAGGTCAAGGTAATCAGATGTGATAATGGAACTGAGTTTAAGAATGATGTGATGAATCAATTCTGTGTAGCTAAAGGTATAGAAAGACAGTTTAGTGTTGCTAGAACACCACAACAGAATAGTGTAGCTGAAAGGAAGAATAGGACACTAATTGAGGCTGCTAGGACAATGTTGTCAGAATCTAAGTTACCAACTACCTTTTGGGCTGAAGCTGTAGGAACTGCATGTTATGTGCAGAACAGAAGTAAGGTAGTGAAGCCTCATAACAAGACTCCCTATGAGCTGTTACATGATAGGAAGCCAATGATTGCATTCCTAAAACCATTTGGGTGTCCTGTTACCATCTTGAATACCATATACTACCTAGGCAAGTTTCAAGAAAAAGCTGACGATGGATACTTTTTAGGCTATTCTACTAATAGCAAAGCCTTTAGAGTATACAATAGGAGGACTAGAATTGTTGAAGAGAACTTACATGTTCAATTCAGTGAAAAGACTCCTAGTGTTGAGACCAAAGGACCAGACTGGCTGTTTAACATTGATATGCTAACCAAATCTATGAATTATGAGCCTATCATTGCAGGAACTTCCACTAATGTTTATACAGGTACACAAAAGGATTCTGAGGCAGAGACACCTTCCAAGGAAGCTGATTCTCCAAAGGAGTTCTATTTGGTTGAAAAGTGGAAAACTGGTTCTGTCCCTTCCATCATTAACAAGCAAGGTCCCACTGATGATGATGTACTGAATTCTGGAGGCAATGTTAATCATCATCAAGATAAGTATGAGTTGTTGAAAGATACCTCAGTGGTGGTAGAAGAAATTGAAAAGAAGAAAAGGCATTCTGCAAGCACTGCTAAGCCTACTGAAAGCACTGCTAATCCTACTAAAACCACTGATGAGCCATCTCCTTCCACTGATAGGTCAAGTGAAACCCCGGATACAAGTAATGGTGATAGTACTTTCTTTAGACCACAAACAAAGCCATTATTTGGTGATGAGGAGTATCCACATGATCCTACCATGCCTGGTTTGATAGAAATTGATACTCCTACTGATGATGAAGACATGGATGATTTCTTCAATGCTGATTTGTCTAATTTGGAAACTGTCATTCATGAAAGTCCAATCACCACTACAAGGATTCACAAGATTCATCCCAAGGAACAAATACTTGGAAACTTGAATACTCCAGTTCAAACAAGAAGCAGGGTTAAGAACACTGAACCCTTTCCTGAACATGGGTTCTTTGCAAGATCACTTCACAAAAGAAACAATCATAAAGATCTGCAAAATTGCCTGTTTGCTTGTTTTCTGTCTCAAAAGGAGCCCACGAGAGTGGAAGAAGCTTTATCAGAAGAAGGCTGGGTAGAATCAATGCAAGAGGAGCTTTTACAGTTTAAGCTTCAAGAGGTTTGGACATTGGTTGATCTTCCAAATGGAAAAAGGGTAATTGGAACTAAATGGGTGTTCAGAAACAAGTGGGATGAAAGAGGTATTGTTGTGAGGAACAAGTCAAGGTTGGTTGCTCAAGGATACACACAAACTGAAGGTTTGGATTATGATGAAGTGTTTGCTCCAGTTGCAAGAATAGAGGCTATCAGATTATTTTTGGCTTATGCTTCATTCAAGAATTTTGTTGTGTTTCAGATGGATGTTAAAAGTGCATTTTTGTATGGCACCATTGATGAGGAGGTTTATGTTTGTCAACCTCCTGGTTTTGAAGATCCTGATCATCCTGACAAGGTTTACAGGGTGAGGAAGGCTATGTATGGGTTGCATCAAGCTCCTAGGGCATGGTATGAGTGCCTGTCTACTTATTTGATGGACAATGGGTTTAAAAGAGGGCTGATTGATAAAAATTTGTTCATTAGAAAGCACAAAGATGATATTTTATTGGTTCAGGTTTATGTAGATGACATCATCTTTGGCTCTACAAACAAGGAGCTATGCAGAGATTTTGAGAAACTTATGCATGATAAGTTTCAGATGAGTTCTATGGGAGAACTCACTTTCTTTTTGGGGCTACAGGTTCAACAAAGGACTGATGGTATTTTCATTAGTCAAGACAAGTATGTAGCAGATGTTTTGAAGAAGTTTGGGTTTCAAGATGTAAAGAGTGCAAGTACACCTATGGAGACTCAGAAACCTCTGCTACCAGATGATGGAAGTCCCAAAGTTGATTTGAAGTTGTATAGGTCCATGATTGGATCTTTGATGTATCTCACAGCGTCTAGGCCAGATATTATGTTCTCAGTATGTGTGTGTGCAAGATTTCAAGTCACACCAAATACCTCACACATGAATGCTGTTAAGAGGATTTTTAGATATTTGAAAGGTCATCCTAAATTGGGCCTTTGGTACTCTAAGGATTCCCCTTTTGATTTGGTGGCCTACACAGATAGTGATTATGCTGGTGCTAGTTTGGATAGGAAGTCTACTACTGGAGGATGTCAGTTTTTGGGAAGTAGATTAATTTCTTGGCAGTGTAAAAAGCAAACCATTGTGGCTAATTCTACAACTGAAGCTGAATATGTGGCTGCTGCTAGTTGCTGTGGTCAAGTTCTTTGGATTCAGAATCAATTGCTGGATTTTGGGTACAATTTTATGCATACTAAGATTTACATTGATAATAACAGTACAATTTGCATTATTAAAAATCCTGTTTTACATTCTAGAACTAAACATATTGAGATAAGGCATCATTTCATTAGAGATTGTAATGAGAAAAGACTGATTCAAATGGTAAAAATCCATACTGATTTCAATGTTGCTGATCTTCTCACCAAAGCTTTTGATGTGGGGAGGTTTCAGTATCTTGTTGTTAGTATTGGAATGATTAATCTCTAAACTCTCAAATTGTTTTGTACCAGTTTGTATAAGTATTGGACTGTTATTATGTAATCTTAGTTTTGCTATTCTTGTTTCTAACCACTGATAGTTTTGTTCAACCCACTGCTTGTTGTTCTGTGTTTCCACTAACCATTTTGCAGATACAAGAAAGTTCATTATAGAAGCTAAAGAAGTACTGAAGTTAAATTGTTCATTCATTCATCAAAACAGTTTACAGCTTACAGCTTACAATGAAACTTCAAGTGCAAATTAAAAGACTACTTCTATACATGATTTCCTACTACTATCCTCAGCTGTTGGATATGCATGACAAGCTAAGGATCAAAATGGGAAGGATGGATTGATGCAAACGAAGATGATGAAGATGAATACATTAGATGAAGCACAAAGGACATAGTCAGATCATCCTTGCATCTACTGGTTTCACCAAAAAGCATCATTCCATTTTCTTTTTTCCCTTCCCCCTTACGATGTGTGAAGAAGCACCACAACTTGGTGCTGGAAGACCAAGAATCACCTCTCTGTCTTTTGGGAGTGGTGGATTTCTTGCTCGTGATCTTGGTTGGGGTTGGGATGATGAAGGTTGGGGGTTTGAAGTTCTCTTCTTTGAGGAGTCATCAGAGTCCTCAGATGCCTCACTTGGATTCACCACACTATCATCTTCAGATGATGGAAGAAATGGGGATTTTCTTGGTCTTGGTTCTTGTGGAGGAAAGTAGGACTGCCATGGGTTAGAATATTCACTGGATGATGACGATGATGATGATGAGGAGGAGGATTTAAGATCAACAACTTCTGGTTTATTCCAACTGGGGTTCCACATGGTGATTGAGATTGATTGTGGATTTTGGAGAAATTAGGGTTTTGGTTTTAATTGATGTGTGTGTTATGTGAGATATGGGTTATTTTTATAAGCAGAGTTCTGGGTTAAGACAGTAAATGAGGGGCAGGTTCAATGTGGTTGAGGAGTTAATGAGATTCTTGGGCGTTGGACTAATATTTATCTTAGAAGTTGACCATATTGACTTACCTGTTCTAACCACGGATAGGTCATTTGGAACCACTTCTGGCTCTTTCTAACCACTGACAACCATAATCTTCTCCTCTGTGTTTGTTTTGTGTATTTTTCTTGCAGGTATGAAGGATATGTGTACATAGGAGCTGGTGTGTTAGCTGCTAGTGTTAAAGAAAAAAATTGTGTAATCCTTCATATTTTTGTGAGATCTCTCTTTGTATGACACATATTTACTTGCTATAACTCTTGGATGTTTGGTTGAAGTGCTACTATGTATCCATGGATGGTGTGTGTCTAAACGCGGATAGCTATTCTGTAACCGCGGATAGCATTGTGCTTAGTGTTGGATACTACAGGGGCTGATTGGTAACTTTTGCATACATATATTATTTCCCCAAATCACGGATGGATCAATTATTTGATCTTCAAACCACTTTTACTTGGCGCTTCACATAAACCCTCATCAATATCCTTTGCATACTTCACAAACCTTACGTCATCTACATCCTTAATTACAATGGCGGAAACATATTCTACTACACATAATCTTGTTGCTATTCTCACCAAGAACGATCGATCTGAAGGGTTTCATCCAATGATTGATTTCCTTGTTTACAATCCTATTCACTATGCCTTAACTGTCACACCAACCATTCTTAAAGCCTACATACATCAGTTCTGGAAGAATGCTAAGCTTGAAGAGATTGAAGGAGTTGAAGTTTTTAGCACTGTTGTGGATGAGAATGCTATTTCTGTTTCTGAGGAGATCATTAGGGATGTTTTAAAGTTTGATGATGCTTATGGTATTGATAATCTCTCAGATGTTGAGATTGTAGCTGGTTTAGACAAGTTAGGATATACACACAGGGGTGATAAGGTACAATTTTTTAAGAGTTTGTTTTCACCACAATGGAAGTTTCTTATTCATACCTTGTTGATGTGTATGAGTAATAAGACCACTGGGTTTAATGACTTTCCTTCTAAAATTGCTACTGCTGTTATTTGTTTATCTGATGGAAGAAAGTTCAATTGGTCTAAGATGATTTATGAGGGGTTAGTACAAAACATTAGGAAGAAGGGGAAATACTATTTGTATCATAGGTTTGTTCAACTTATTGTAGAAAGCCAAATTGATGAGCCTGTTGAGCATTCTAGAGAGTATGAAGTACATCATATGCTTCCTAAGGTTTTTGCACATATGAGGAATTAGAAGCCAAATGTGCAGATAAGAGATGTTCCTTTGTTTCCTCATATGCTTATTTTGCCTACTGATCCTGAGTTTGATGAAGGTCTTGCATCCCTACCTATAGTCACTGAACCCACTGTTAGTACCTCTGAACCCACTGATAGTACACCTCAAACCACTGTTAGTGACACTCAACCTCCTTCTAGTCACACTCAAATCACTGTTACACCAATTGTATGGACTAGGAGACAAAAGGGCACTAAGCTTCCTCATGCTAGTGTTAGTGTTGTTGTTAATGAGGCTGTCACATGGAGTGGAGGTGACATGATTGGAAGGGCTTCCACTACTGATTCATGCTTAGCTGCTGATCAGGATAGTGGAAACATTAATAAGACCCAACCATTGGCAACTCCTAATGTGGAGAGTTCCTTGGAACTTAACACAGGTGGAGGAATCCCTAGCCAACTGGCTGCTACAGGGTGCATAGATGATCAAGCAAGGTCTGATGCTATGTTTACTATATCCAAGGATTCACCTCTCGGAGCAGTTAACACAGCTCGAAGTGATGAGGATAGTTTGGAACATGAACATGAATTGACGGATCCTAAGATGGTACATAATGACTTTTCCAATGAACCACCTCTCGGACCAGTTAACACAGGTCGAAGTGGGGAGGATATTCTTGAACGTTTTAATGAATTGAAGGTTAAATGTGCTAAAATGGAGGCTACAATTTCAGGTCTACAGGAGTTGGCTGTGTTTCAGGGAAAGGATATTATAAGAGATTGAAGCACAGAGTGTTGGTTTTGGAAAAAGTACGAAGACCTGGGGTTGCTGTTTTGAAAGCTATGAGAAGAAAGAGAAAGAAGGTGCACTTCTCTCCTACTCTGAATGTGGAAGATGTATCCAAACAAGGGAGGAGTGAAGGCATGGATTCAGGGGAGGCTGGTGATATATCTGTTGATGTACCTATGGATGAAGATGTTGATAGTGAGGGTCCTAATTTATTTTCTCTAAAGCATTTTTATTTTTCTTGGCTTTTCTTTGTATTTTTCTTATTTTCTAGCATTATTTTTTATGTCTTCTAGGATTTTATTCTTGTACTAACACTTCATTGTGTTCTCTTTACATAATTTTTAGATCATGAAATTTTTTAACAAATGATTGGTGTTTATTATATTGTTGTGGATTGTTACATGGTGTTTGGAAATACTTGTGATGATGCTTATTACTAACAATTTTTTTTGTAGCTTTTTCACAATCCATGTATCTTTCTCTTGGCACCCAATTTAGGGGGAGCTTTGGTCAAGGGGGAGATAATGGCTCAGGCTCATTACATATTCCGCCTCGCATCTTCTTTTTGTTGAGACAAAAAGGGGGATAAATATTATAGAACTTGGTTAAATTTGACTTTTATAAAAAGTCAACTGCATACTTTGACTTTCTGAAAAGTCAACTTCATGTCTAAATTAGACATACTTGCATTATCATCTTTATCTTTCAAGTTCTAAAACTAATATTTTTATAACTCTTATACAATCTTTACATCTTTTATAAAAATAAAATTTATATTTTGTCCTCAACAAAAAGGGGGAGATTGTTAATACAAATATCGTCATTAAACGTTATTTATGTTTTATGATCTTTACCTAAGTTTTGTTAACGACAAAAGTAAATTTAATTTTTATAAAGCTTAAAGCTTGTTAAGTTTAATAGATATTAAAACAAGCTTTTCAAATAATATCTTCATCACTCAAGCATTTACATTTTGATTAATCATATTTTTTGATATGACTCTAAACCATAATGTATGTTAATATTTTTAGATCAAGAATGTTTTAGTTTCTTAAAACAAAATATTACATATGTATTTACATTTAACATATTTCTAAAAATAGAAAACAAACACATGACATCATGTAGTGCATCATTGAAATCCTTAGAAGATTTCACTAGATACTTTGTGTAGATTTAGACTCTACATATCTTATACAATCTTGGATAGATATGGTTGAATTTGGTAAGATTTTGGTGACCTTGCTGTCAGACCCCAGCGGCACCAAAACTTAACACGGACGGAACCCTTTTGAGGGATCCGTGGTCCGTGGTGCCTGCTGATCATTTTGGTTATAAATAATATCAATCAAACAGCCAAAAATACGAAGACCGTTCCCCGGCAGCGGCGCAAAAACTTGATGCAAGTTTTACAGACCAGGATTTACATTTATAGTAACTCGTCTACCTATGGCCTACCTAATGCACTAACGGGCAGTGTACCCTGTCACATGTAGTAAGGGAATGGTAAGACCGAGGTCGTCCCAAGAACGGTTGATTCCTAACTGTCTAATTAATTAAATTAGTCAAATAAATAAGTTTTAATGAAAGGATTGATAATATTTAAGGTGTCACATGATCAATTGGGCTGGTTCTCTGTAAACAAGCTAATGGGAACGATAGTGTTGCAATTCTTAAACCGAGTTCTTCCACGAGTGGCAACAGTCGATAGACTCCTTTGGTCAATTCGCCTACCCTATGGTTCTTAGAATCCTCACCAAGATGAACAGGTCACCCGGGATCATTCGGCAATCTAATAGCAGTCATTAAGAGCCGGCGCTTACTATCGCATCACATGGGTTCTAAATGTCACTAGATTCCTGTTTCAAGTGGGGTCAAAGTCGAGAAGACAACATTTGGTCAGTTCGCCCTAACCTATCAGCAAAGATGCCACCACTGGAGAAGTCAGGTGTCCCCTCATAAGTCCAGTTGTTCCTGGTCCCCTAAGCCAAGTCATTAAGTTCCGCAACATGCTAGATTCATAATAGTGAGTGCCCGGGCGCTAGCATCTTAAACACTCACCCCCTACTTCTTAAGTTTATCAAAACGGTAGGTGATCAGTTGGTCAAATCGCACAAGTAGAAAGGGTCATCAGTTGGTCATATCTTACCCCTTCCGTCTCAGTCTACTCACTTAGGGTCAGTTGGTCATATCTCCTAAGCAACTAGCCTCTACCGCCTTTCAAAACTACCGAAACAAGGGTAGCTACCAATAAATTATGCATGCATACATTATAAACAATTAATAATGCAAAAACATTAATAATAAAAAGAATCAAAACTAGGCCAAGACCTAATTTCCACTTCACCAAAATGTCCTAGTGGAATGACAAATAAAATCCTCATATAAAACAATAAATAAACAAATACATAACATAAAATAATTAATTGACAAATAATAAATTAATAACCAATTAAATAGAACACAATAAGAATTAATTCGCTAACAATTATATTGATAATCAAGATTATAATAAACAATAATGAAACCAAAATAATATTATGAGTCAGAAAATAATTACATATCGTGCAAAGCATAAAGCTATCGATCCCCTAGTTGAGTACCGGGGCAAACCCCGAAAGATTTGCCCCACAAAAACCTGCGTACAGTGTCTTTTTCTTATTTCTTTTTGCTTCGTATAACAACCACAAACGCACCCTATTTGATGAGTGAAATATGACACATAGATTTCAGATTTATATTAAATAGATTTTTCCTTTTAATCCTCCACTTTAGACAATTTGCATTTAGGACCTTGTGGTTAATATTCAATGAATAACACATTAAATGTGTTATTAATTTGTACGCTTTTGACCCTCCATCGTTCTTTATATTATTTTCTTCATTCCTTATAATAAATAAACTTAGTGTCAACTTGCCGCTTTTAATCCGTGAACCTCGAAGCTTTGCTCCCAAGTAATTAGTTACGGCGTAACTAATTATCCGAGTTACGTCGTAATCCTTTGTCATCTCATACATATCCGGTCCGAAATAATCTCTACGGCGTAACTAATTCCAAGTTACGCCGTAGCCTTCACAAAATAAATTACGACGTAACCATAAGAATTGATTACGTCGTATCCTTCAAAGCTCATATTTACGCCGTAACACAATTAAGCAGTTACGACGCAACCTTCACAAATAATTATCAGGCCCTCATAAATCAATCTTCAGAACATATATTTGGCCTTATATTACATCTTTTCTGCTCCAACGCCTCATTTATCATGAAATGCAATTATGAACGAATATGAACGAATTAAGTACCATATTAATACAAATGAGGCCATAAATACGAGAATTTGATATATAAAAGATCAGGGTAATTTGAATCCTACTTGTCCTCAAGTAGACCCTTTAAATAATTCTTAAAAAGATATCTCCCAAGATTAATGGGAAGATATGAGTCTAAAAATCACCTAAGCTAGAAAATTCCAAACCGAGCACCTCACGAAAAGGGAATTGAAATCACACTCTTTCATAATTCACGTGTTTATTTTTGGGTGATCACTCAAGTGCTCAGTCATGGCGAGTATTCTGTCATAAGCTTGGCAAAAATACTAATCTTCACCACTAGAGTCTATAGATGCAGCTATTCTAAAAGGCAATGGGTGGACACAACATAAAGGCTTATGGGGTTTATTTTGTCATTACTAACGAGCTACGACGAAGGGAAAAAACCAATGATACATCACCAAATCCATGGCCAAGACACCAATAATTGCTCGCTTCCTCACCTAAACTCGATTCGTGACTAAGGGTAGGACAAGACATGGGAACACATTTAATGGGTGTAAACAAAAAGACACGAAACAAATAGATTCCTAAGTCCACAATCGCCCCACCACTAGTCGCATTCAATCCCATAGCAAAAATCGAGGGTCAAGAGTCAAGGGGTCTTCAATACACGAGTCAATGCATATAAAATGTAGCGTAGTGCCTCATAATCTCCATAAACCAGAAAAATAAGATGTATTAACTCGGCTTTCATCAATAATGAAAAAAAAAGTATGTGCTATAAAAAATTTAAAAATTGGGTACTTTTAGCATATAATTTGACCAAAATCAACCATTTCTATCTCCCATCCCCCACTTGAAATGTACAATGCCCGCATTGTACGAATATTGATTAAAATTTGAAAGGCGAGATTGAAATGTTCGGGTTTCTAATTTTATCCATAAGACAAAACGGATTTGTAAAAATTTGCGCCTAATTGAACAAGGCGAGAATACTTAACACAATACGACACATAAGCTGATTATTATTAGATCAGCTATAAACAAACTAATAAGTTCTTGCTTGCATTTTTTTTTGTTCATTCATCATTTTTTTTATGCAAGATAAGGTATACATAAAAATAAAAAATAAAAACAATACGAACATATAAAGCATCCCCCCACTTGAGATCAACTATCATCGAAACCCGATTTTCTTCGAAAACCCTCTATTCAAAACCCGCGACTTTCACTAGTGGAACCAAAATTAACAAATAGCGCCCGGACCATGGACATAAGGAAACTACAGGGTAGGCTAGGTGATAGGTGTAACGAAACAATTATATTGGGTAAACAAAATGAAAGGAAAGGCTCTGAAGGGTGTATCTAGGGGTATCTTGCACTAATGGTGAGTGCAACAAAAAAGGTTTAACAGGGGGATTGACTGATCGATGTGAAAAGTCAATATACACAATACATATATGGGCTATTTGGGTTTAATCCTAAAATTGCCTTATATCCTAGCTGCACCGATCATACCAAGTTACCTCAGTGTAATGCTCATGATAATGGTCTCGAAAAGATATGCAAGGCCAAGTTCTAAAGTTTACTACAGACACCGGCACACTCATTTTTATGGTATTATGTATAAGGGAAAAAACGAAAAAGGCTTATCCTTACACAATGGAAATATAGGGTAGGTGTGCTCAGTCTAGATTAATCCAGTTAAGTAATGAAAAACATGTCAAAAATTACTAATGAAACACTTTTCATCAAAAACTAGAAAAATAAAGGCAAGTAAAATCAAGTGGGTGTCTATGTCTAATCCCTTCCCCCCACTTGGGTCATACTTAAGCATATAAATAAAAAATAAGAAGGGTTAGAATTGAAACGGAAAACTCCCCTGGATTTGCTCGGTATGAATAATAATGCACGTACAAAAACATGCTCCAATTGTGCCTCCGTGAGCAACATCCAACTTCTCATCAACTCTCCTTGCAAACACATTGGCACTCAACTAGGACGGATAAAAAGTGTTCCCTTGCAGCCAATCATAGCTCCTAATTCTTCAACCTGTATTGCTGCAGGAAAAACTAATACCAAAAACCATAATTCTTGGATAAAAAGCAAAAATAGCACGAAATGTAAAAATAAAAACAAAATAAAACCTAACTCACTTTCGTAGGAATCACGGTTGCATTTAGCGTATGCAACAAGCCTTTTAAACCCCTCGGTGTCCCGAGTGGACGAGTGAAGTCTTGTGAGGGTTTACAGGGAACACACCCACAAAGTTCATTTAATTACTAATACAAGGTTATGAAAATGTTTTGAAACTTGTTTTAGAAAAAATTTTAGTCACAGTGAATAGTTACGGCGTAACTGGATCGGCCCAGTTACGGCGTAGGTGAGTTGACTTAAAAAATGTTTACCAGGACAGGGGTTACGGCGTAACTGGATCGGCCCAGTTACGGCGTAATAAGAAAGCCCTGAGAAAGAAGATACTTGGAACAAGGAAATTACTGCGTAAATAGATCGGCCTAGTTACGCCGTAGTTATGTAGAAGTGGGCAGATGGCGTTACTGATAGCCAGTTACGGCGTAAATGGATCGGCCCATTATGCCGTAATTATGTTATGATGTTGTTGTGCCCAAAGTGTCAACTTCTTCCTACGTGATCAAGAGGAGTTATCGGAACTCCTATCATCTATCTTTGGTCTTTAAACCTGTAAACAAGATAAACAAAACATATCAAACCCAAAACAAAACCAACAAAATACAAAAATATCCAAAAAGGTCTAAGAAAAATAAAATCAAAAACTAAATCTAGGATAGGGACGGGTAGTCTCCCGACGAGTACTTTTCTTTAACTCCCTTGTGTCTTTAAGTTAGACTCCTGCAACAGCCATTAAGCGGACGTCTCCAATCATGTCCATTGCTCAACTAATCTCGGCTTATGATTGCGTCGAGATTCCCTTCACTTGTTCTTCCTGCTCAGCCTGCACACTATCACAACCTCGTGCATTAAATGTGTAAAAGTAATAAACATGAGCAACAAGTGAGATATAACACATCATTCATATTTTAAGATGCCTCAGATTTGGTTACGACGTAAGTCCTATTAATAACTACGCCATAACTTCAGTCTAAAAAACCCTGATATAATATAAGAATAGATTACGCCGTAACCATGGCCAAGGTTACGCCGTAATCTCAAGACAGAGGATATAATTGTAGAATAATATCAATCAAACAGCCAAAAATACGAAGACCGTTCCCCGGCAGCGGCGCCAAAAACTTGATGCATGTTTTACTGACCAGGTTTTACATTTATAGTAACTCGTCTACCTATGGCCTACCTAATGCACTAACAGGCAGTGCATCCGGTCGCATGAAGTGAGGGAATGATAAGACCGAGGTCGTCCCAAGAACGGTTGATTCCTAACTGTCTAATTAATTAAATTAGTAAAATAAATAAGTTTTAATGAAAGGATTGATAATATTTAAGGTGTTACGTGATCAATTGGGCTGGTTCTCTGGTAAACAAGCTAATGGGAACGATAGTGATGCAATTCTTAAACCGAGTTCTTCCACGAGTGGCAACAGTCGATAGACTCCTTTGGTCAATTCGCCTACCCTATGGTTCTTAGAATCCTCACCAAGATGAACAGGTCACCCGAGATCATTCGGCAATCTAATAGCAGTCATTAAGAGCCGGCGCTTACTATCGCATTACATGGGGTTCTAAATGTCACTAGATTCCTGTTTCAAGTGGGGTCAAAGTCGAGAGGACAACATTTGGTCAGTTCGCCCTAACCTATCAACAAAGATGCCACCACTGGAGAAGTCAGGTGTCCCCTCATAAGTCCAATTGTTCTTGGTCCCCTAAGCCAAGTCATTAAGTTCCGCTATATATTCTAGATTCATAATAGTGAGTGCCCGGGCGCTAGCATCTTAAACACTCACCCCTTACTTTTTAAGTTTATCCAAACGGTAGGTGATCAGTTGGTCAAATCGCACAAGTAGAAAATGTCGTCAGTTGGTCATATCTTACCCTTCCCGTCTCAGTCTACTTACTTAGGGCCAGTTGGTCATATCTCCTAAGCAACTAGCCTCTACCGCCATTCAAAACTACCGAAACAAGGGTAGCTACCAATAAACTATGCATGCATACACTAGAAACAATTAATAACGCAAAAGCATTAATAATAAAAAGAATCAAAATTAGGCCAAGACCTAATTTCCACATCACCAAAATGCCCCAGTGGAATGATAAATAAAATCCTCATATAAAACAATAACTAAACAAAGACATAACATAAAATAATTAATTGACTAATAATAAATTAATAACCAATTAAATAGAACACAATAAAAATTAATTCGCCAACAATTATATTGATAATCAAGATTATTATAAACAATAATGAAACCAAAATAATATTATGAGTCAGAAAATAATTACATATCGCGCAAAGTATAAAGATATTGATCCCCTAGTTGAGTACCGGGGCAAACCAACAAAAACCTGCGTACAATGTCTTTTTCTTTCTTTCTTTTTGCTTCGTACGACAACCACAAACACACCCTATTTGATGAGTGAAATATGACACATAAATGTCATATTTATATTAAATAGATTTTTCCTTTTAATCCTCAACTTTAGACAATTTGCATTTAGGACCTTGTGGTTAATATTCAATGAATAACACATTAAATGTGTTATTAATTTGTACGCTTTTGACCCTCCATCGTTCTTCATATTATTTTCTTCAGTCCTTATAATAAATAAACTTAGTGCCAACTTGCCGCTTTTAATCCGTGAACCTCGAAGCTTTGCTCCCAAGTAATTAGTTACGGCGTAACTAATTATCTGAGTTACGTCGTAATCCTTTGTCATCTCATACATATCCGATCCGAAATAATCTCTACGGCGTAACTAATTCCAAGTTACGCCGTAACCTTCACAAAATAAATTACGACGTAATCATAAGAATTGATTACGTCGTATCCTTCAAAGCTCATATTTACGCCGTAACACAATTAAGCAGTTACGGCGCAACCTTCACAAATAATTATCAGGCCCTCATAAATCAATCTTCAGAACATATATTTGGCCTTATATTACATCTTTTCTGCTCCAACGCCTCATTTATCCTGAAATGCAATTATGAACGAATATAAACGAATTAAGTACCATATTAATACAAATGAGGCCATAAACACGGGAATTTGATATATAAAAGATCAGGCTAATTTGATGTTATCAATGACATATTGCTTATGGGAAACAACATTCCAATGTTACAAGATGTAAAATCCTATCTTGAAAGATGTTTCGCCATGAAAGATTTAGGAGAAGCTGCATATATTCTTGGAATCAAGATCTATCGAGACAGATCTAAACGATTAATTAGTTTATGTCAAAGTGCTTACATTGAGAAAATCTTGAAGAGATTTTGTATGGAGAACTCCAAATGTGGCGCTATCCCAATGCAAGAAGAGCCTAAATTGAGTAAGTCACAAGGTGCTGAGACACCTGCTCAGAAAGAGCGCATGCAAAGAGTTCCTTACGCTTCAGCTATAGGTTCTATTATGTATGCTATGAGATGTACTCCTCCTGATGTTGCGTTCGCACAGAATGTGACAAGCCAATTTCAACAAAATCCAGGTGAACTTCACTGGACTGCTGTAAAAAATATTCTTAAGTATTTACGCAATACTAAGGATATGTTTCTGATTTATGGAGGAAAGGAAGAACAAGAGCTCAGGGTTTCTTGCTACACTGATGCTGGATATCTGACAGATGCTGACGACTTAAAATCTTAGACTGGATATGTATTTATTCTTAATGGAGGTGTTGTTGATTGGAAAAGCACAAAGAAAAGTATCTTTGCTACTTCATCTACAGAAGCTGAGTATATTGCTGCTTGTGATGCATCAAAAGATGCTGTATGGATTCGTAAATTCATTTCTGGGTTGAACATCGTTCCCACAATTGAAGAACCCATAAATATGTATTGTGATAATACTGGAGCCATTACTATAGTTAATGAAAGCAAAATCACTAAAGGTACTAGACAATATCGCGATAAAGTTCATTATCTTCGAGAGACCATTGAAATGGGCGATGTGAAGATATTAAAAGTTCACAAGATGACAATCTAGCTGATCCATTTACGAAAGCTTTGAAGTATCCTAAGCATTCTAAATTGACTAGAGATATAGCTTTGGTACCTTGTAGTAGTCTCATGTAAACTGTGTGTTAATTAGTATTTGGATAATTTGGAGTTGTAAGACAGTTATTACTTTCTGATTAATAAAGATACGAGGTATTTGTTATTATATTCATATAATCTGTTATTCCATATTTGCATGTTTAATCCATTAAATGATTTATCATTCTAAATATGTCCATTGTCGGTTAACAGTATGAGAATATTGTTATGATAAGGCAAATGTGAGTGTTGGCTATAATTTTAACGAGAATTTGGATTGTTCCCGCCAAACTCATATGTATTCACTAGAGATGCATATTGGATTCCCCAACTTTCAAACATTTACTTTTGGATCCTTGTCATAAGTAAAATATTGAAAATAGTTTATTATCTTCATCCTTAGACTTGAGATTCAAGTAAGTTCTGTTATGTGTGGATATCATTTTTTGTAAGTATACGCAAAACGCTATCTGAATAAGGTAGTTATAAAGGCTGTATTTTAGAGTGATGTGAAGCAGCATCCACAACACTTGTAGTCAATAAAGGATTTGTTACTCCACTTGATATGTGCAGAAAGATACCATGGCGCCTCTCCAGATTTAATCAGATAACTGTCTGGCCAGACCCAAAGGGTAATGAAAGATGATTCTTGATTACATTTGGTATATCTGAATTAAAATCTATTACGAGATTCTAAATGGTTAAACTATATGGAATGATTTAAGGTCCATATCTATGGTTTAACGGTATCTAGAATAAAGGATGATTATAGCAAGACATTGAATAACCATGCTACTGAGAAACTTTTATGAAACTATTCTCTCAGACACTTTTAGTTAAAAAGCGAGTGAGAGCATTTGCTAGGCGTTTCCGTCGTTAGTTTTGTGTGCCATTCGACACACCAACTCCCAAGTGGGAGCTGTTGGTTTGTGGGAGTTGTAAACACGACAAAACACTAAAAGTGTGTGAGCCTATGGGGGCACACACGATAAACATGAGTATACGTGTCAAACATAATATACTTGAATATACATACCCGTTATGCATGCTACTTGACCCGATCCACTAATTGATCCATGGGCTGTTCTTAGATAGCTAAATAGGTCGAATGTGACTGCCTTGGGTTCACTGATCGGGCAAGAGGGCAGAAAAGTGAATGGGTTTGGTTGGGTTTTTGACTTGTCGATCAAGTCTAAGGCTCAACAAAGGGTCGGTTGGTTATGTATATAAACACACCCTTCACCCATCACATGTACGCATATCAATACCCTAAATCCTCTCCAAAACCGATCCCTGTTTCTGTCAAAATCCTAGTCGAATTCCTTCCAAGTCGTTTAGGGTTTTTTGTTGGTTTTCTTGATTCCTAAACTTGCTACGTACCAAGTGTTTAGGTGTTGATCAGTTGGAGTTGTTTTGTTCCTGATTCCAAGTCGAATAGCAGCAGCAAAAGTGGGCTTTTGTTTTCTGTTCGTGGTTCGTTTTCTTGGACAGCAAAGCAAAGATATCAGACCTCTTTTGTCCGATATCGGGTGTAAGTAAAAAGCAGTCGTTTGACTGTTTTGGTTCTTGGGCAGGAAGCAAGCAAGTTCTCGAGTGGTTTTTCTTGTTCGTGAGTTATTCAAGGTGTTCAAGTGTTGATTGGTTTTAATACGTTCTCGACTAGCTTCTTTATCGAACGTATACGGTTATCGGGTTTGTGTGTGATACTCATAGAGGTGTCTAATTTAGATACTTGAGTTTCGTATTGGTTTTCTTGTTCGTTACATTTGCGTTCAATTGCCACGAAAGGTTAGGTTTCTATTTTACCTTTTATTCAATTATTGTTTAGTAATTACGTGTTTAACATAATTGCTAAACTAGATCCAATTCCGCTGCGTACTCGTGGTTGTTAATTGGTTAATTTAGTTCTAAAATCCCAACAGACTTTCCTGCGAAGAAGAAACCTCTGAATTCAAGATGTCATAAAGCGCGTCAATCGTCATGCTGCAACACTATACGTTTCGTCAAAAGTTAAAAAGTTCACATAGAAGTCATTTTTCTTCCTAGTCTTGATGCATAACATGGTACAAAAGAGCCTTTCTTGTTCACGGCGGCATCATTACCTCTTATCGTAAATCTAATATTTAGAAAGTGTCAACTCATAGACACGACAAAACTCACTCACAAATTCAAGGTGATAAGATAACTGATTACAGATATGAACTAAAATATTAAAACTAGGGGAATTTATAAACTTGCGTTTGTTTATAGATTAAACACATGCATAAAATCCAAACCAAGCTATATGTTTTTCAGCAATGCATCTATATAGGTCTTTAAAAGTAAATTTCTATAATAAGAAACGGACCTGATGAAGTAATGAGCACCGTGAACCTATACAAGGTTGTTGAACACAGTTTAGCGATTTTGGGACCACTAGGAAAAGAAATAAACCAATGTATATGAGAGCATGGAGTGTCACGGCGAATCCTCCTCGCCACTCCAACGTGGATGGCTCGCCACCCACCGCCGGCCCTCGCCACACTGGGCCTCGCCGTTTGCTTGTTCGCCACCCCAACGACACGGATAAAGACAAAAATAGGGTGGGTTTTGAAATTAAAAACGTAAACAACTTCAATCACACCTTACCCGAGACTTTTATCAAAAGATCTTGAAGCCATAAAGTTCAACACTTGTTTTCTTCAATTCGAAGAGGGAAAAAGAAATATTGATGCTGGTGGGGCTTTGATTATTAGATTAAAGAAGAAAGGAGATTTGTTGTTGATGATATTAATTTGATGATTTGAGGTTGATGATTGATATGATCTGAGTTGGGTGTGATCTCAGCAGAGAGGAGCGTATTTTTGTTGGTAGGCGTATTATCACAGAAATGTGTTTTATTGTGTTGAAATATATGGAAAAGAAAATAAAATGAGCGCGGGTGGGGCTCAAATGAAGAGGTTTGAGTTAATTGTGATTGGTGGTATTTTTAAGTGATTGTGTTGGAGTGATGTGAAAGTGATGTGACACATGTGAGGCCCAAATGAAGAGAAGTGGCTTAGCCACGACACTCCATGCTCTAATAAGATATTAAACGTACAGCAATTTAGGAACTCTCACCAACATATTGTTGAGCTTTTGATTTCACCGTCTACAAGTTATCTTGAAGATATTTGAACTAACAACGTACCCGACAAGGTCCACCAACTTTTTATCTTTTGAGCTACACAATATCCATAACTTGAACAGCACTCATAAATGTAAATGCAATATAAACTTTTGCACATGGAGAATCCGAGTAGCGTAACTATATCATTCCTTCAAATTGTTTCAAGAGTGTAACACTCATGAAAATGGGACTCAGGATTCTGCTGAAATAGAAACTAGTTTGAATATACTCCACAAGTAGATTAGTAGATATTACTTATTAATCTCAGGTTTAATATAAGCTTACATGTCTATGAGAAGAACACTAACTTTCACCAAGTCAGGGTGTGTCTGGAATTGGGGTTCGAACGTAATCATGTGATATCGGACAATCAGTTATAACAATATGGACTGCAAGAAATAGTGTTTGGATCATTGTTTTGCCGCTTTGGAGTAGCGATAATAAGCGGTTCGAGTTTTTGGCATATGGATAAAATAACAATGTTACATGTAAAATGAGTCCTAATAATCATTCTTTTTCCGATATTATTAAACTAATTATCTCAGATAAGCAAACAGACAAAATTAGTTTCACTATGTCCAAACACTAAAATCTACTAATTATCAGCAAGTTGAGATCAACAATAAGCTTAGAGGTGGCAATTTAAGACCCAATGGTTAAATTTGGGTCTAGTTGGGTAAATTTTTTTAATCAGATGAGTCTAAATGGATTTAGTTTATTTTAATAGATGAGTCTAGTTGGGTATAGTTTATTTTAATTAATTAATATTGATGGGTCTATTTGGGTCTAATAATATACCCACATGGGTCTAGTACAATATTTACATGGTTTAAGTTGATGGTTAACTAAAATTATAAAAATCACTCACAGTCTAATTTTATCATTTTCGTCCCTTTTATACGTTTTTGTCCGTTTTTACACGTTTTCGTCTGTTTTTTTACGTTTTTGTCCGTTTTACACGTTTTCGTCTGTTTTTTTACGTTTTTGTCCGTTTTCGTCTGTTTTTTACGTTTTCGCCTATTTTTTCACGTTTCCGTCTGTTTTTTTACGATTTTGTCCGTTTTTACACGTTTTCGTCTGTTTTTTTTACGTTTTTGCACGTTTTCGTCAGGTTTTTTTTACGTTTTTGTCCGTTTTACACGTTTTCGTCCGGTTTTTTACGTTTTCGTCAGTTTTTACATGTTTTCGTCCGTTTTTTACGTTTTGGTCAGTTTTACACGTTTTCGTCCGTTTTTTTACGTTTTCGTCTGTTTTTTTTACGTTTTCGCCTATTTTTCACGTTTCCGTCTGTTTTTTTAAGATTTGACCATTTTTACACGTTTTCGACTGTTTTTTTTTTACGTTTTTGTCCCTTTTTTGACAATTTTTTACGTTTTTGCACGTTTTCATCAGGTTTTTTTACGTTTTTGTCCGTTTTACACGTTTTCATCCGGGTTTTTACGTTTTCGTCCGTTTTTTTACGTTTTTGTCGTTTTTTTTTACGTTTTCGCCAGTTTTTTCACGTTTCCGTCTGTTTTTTTTTACGATTTTGTCCGTTTTTACACGTTTTCGTCACTTTTTTTTTTACGTTTTTGCACGTTTTCGTCAGGTTTTCTTTACGCTTTTGTCCGTTTTACATGTTTTCGTCCGGTTTTTTATGTTTTCGTCAGTTTTTACACGTTTTCGTCTGTTTTTTGACAATTTTTTACGTTTTTGCACGTTTTGTCAGGTTTTTATACGTTTTTGTCCGTTTTACACGTTTTCGTCCGGTTTTTTACGTTTTCGTCAGTTTTTACACGTTTTCGTCTGTTGTTTTTACGTTTTCGTCTGTTTTTTGACAATTTTTTACGTTTTTGCACGTTTTCATCAGGTTTTTATACGTTTTTGTCCGTTTTACACGTTATCACCCGGTTTTTGTCCGTTTTTACACGTTTTCGTCCGTTTTTTTACGTTTTTGTCCGTTTTTACACGTTTTCGTATGTTTAGTTACATTTTTGCCTGTTTTCACACGTTTTCGTCCGCTTTTTTGTGTTTTTCTGCGTTTTTACTCGTTTTCGTCGGTTTTTACACGTTTTCGCCCGTAATTTAACTCTTTTTTACGTTTTTGTCCGTTTTACACGTTTCCGTCCATTTTTTACGTTGTTGTCCGTTTTTACATGGTTTCATCAATTTTTTTACGTTTTCGACCGTTTTAATACATTTTCGTCGGTTTTTTACGTTTTTCTCTGTTTTTACACGTTTTCGAATGGATAAAAACAAAAAAACGTGTAAAACGGTCAAAAAAGTAAAAAAAAAAACCCTGAAGAAATCATGCGAAAACAGACAAGAACATTAAAAAACGGACGAAAACGTAAAAAACAGACGAAAAACGTGTAAAAACGGACAAAAACATAAAAAAGCGAACGAAAACGTATAAAAACTGATGAAAACGTAAAAAATGGACGAAAACGTAATAAAAATGGACAGAAACGTGTAAAAACGAACAAAAACGGACGAAAACGCGTAAAAACGAATAAAAAGATAAAAGAAACGGGACGAAAACGTGTAAAACGGATAAATGCGTAAAAAAAAGCTGACGAAAGCGTGCAAAAACAGAAAAATAACGTCAAAAAGAGTCAAAAACTGACGAAAACGTAAAAAAAAAGACGAAAACGTGTAAAAACGGACAAAACCGTAAAAAAGCGGACGAAAACGTGAAAAAACGGGCGAAAAAGTAAAAAACGGACGAAAACGTGCAAACAA